>BROJ01000110.1:0-170404 GCA_026008555.1 Fistulifera pelliculosa | reverse complement strand
CCCTAACCCTAACCTAACCTAACCTGGAGGGATGAGGGAGGAGGAGGGGAGGAGGAAGCAATTGATGATGGCAGCAGCGCGCAACAAGCTAGCAGCACGAGACAGCAGATGCTTACGCACAACGACTTGGATGGTTGGTGGGACAGGTGGCAGCTTAAAAAGGTGCTACAGAAAAAACAAGGACGAGACCGAAGGTCAGGGAGCAGAACGCAAATGGAAGCGCGATGATGAATGTTGGTCTCTACAGTCAAACAAAACGAGAGGCAACGGCCGTGGTGGAAACAACAACCCACAGGTGAGTGTTCAAAACAATAATAAAATGAGAGATTCAATAAAGCAGGCAGCAAAAGGCGGCGGAGATGACGGCAAACGCATACTCCAGCAATTGAAAAACCATCGCAAGAAAAAAGAACAAAGTAGTGGAAATCGACGACAGCAGCGATGAGGAAATGGACGCCTACGCAACAAAACTATTGCAGACAATGCAAAATACCGACACTACGGTAAGCCCGAAGACGGCCGATTGCGATTTTGACGCTTCCTACTTCACCTAACTTCCAAACTCAATAAAACACTGCCAAATAATGGGGAATGAGGGGATGAGTGGAGGAGGAGGAGTGGAGGAGGAAGGAGTGAAGGAGGATGAGGGGAGGAGGGATGAGAGGTGAGGGAACAACACCTTTTGTATGTCCAACACCAAAACCGCAACTCCCAAACTCAATAAATCACTGCCATATGAAGCATTTTGACCCATTTTTTGAGTCGTGGATTTTCAAGCGCGAGCTTCATTGAACCCAAAAGAGTACTGGCTTTGCCTTCACAACACAGTTTTTCCATGTCCAACGACAAAACCGCATCTCCCAAACTCAATAAAACACTGCTAAATAAAGCATTTTGATCCATTTTTTGAGCCATCAACCCTAACCTTAACTCCTGAACCCAATAAAACACTGCTAAATGATGAACAAAGTAGTGGAAATCGACAACAGCAGCACACTTGCACTTGCACACTTGCACTTTGAAACTGCTTGACGACTTGGACACTTGATTTGCGGACTCTCAAGGACAATGCACCCAAATTTGTCACCCGTGCACCTGACATTGATAAGTGCATCAAGCTTGTGCTCGATGCCCTGCAAGGACTGCATTCAAGAACGACTCCCATGTCATTCACATAGCAAGCACCAAGCTTTACGATCACTCCCAAAATGTCTACCAAGATGGAAACACCTACGAAGGAACAACACTCATCAAGATAGTGGAAATGAATCCAACCAACGCCATCCAGGGCTGCAAATGTTTCTCTTTCGCCAAGTAAATGTGATAATCAAAACTATAAAAAAAATTCCATGATTATTCCTCTTCCTTCCTCCCTTTTGCAAGTTCTAATTCCCATTTACCCCTTCCTTTTGTTCCTTTTCCAATTCTCAATTTACCTTTTCCTTTGTTCCTTTTCCAATTCCCAATTCCCAATTTACCTCTTCCTTTGTTCCTTTTACCTACTTCTATGTTATATTTTCCATCCATGTTCCGTATCCCAATTTCCAAATTTCTAACCCTAACCCTTCGAAGTTGGACCCTAACCCTAACCATAGCTAAAAGAAAGTAGGCGCTAGAGCGATTAATCCTTCCATTGTGGATCTACTGTTGTCCCATTTAAAAATAAGACGTGGAATAGTGCACATTGCTATACTCATTGGCCCACTACTTAAAATTCACCCCAATCGACCATTGAGCATCTCCGTCGTTGCCGTACGAAACTTCAATCGATTCGGATATAGCTTCTGAAACATCTATTTCCGACAAATCGGATTCAATCTGGCCGTCTTTACCGACATGAATCGGCCAATACGAAACGGTCTCGTCTGCCTGTGCAACTGCTTGCTTCCATCCCTCCATGAGCGTCTCGTGCGTTCCTTTCTGATCTTTTCTCCTCGCACCATTGTGACTGACTTGACGAATCCAAAACAAGGGCGCATAATACAACACCAGAAACGGCTGTGCAAAATATCGCAATGGAGGTGGGACAATTGACAGTATCCATTTCATGGTTTGCTGAATCCATAGACTCGTTGCCGCCAAAGTACTCGCGTAGATTGCTGTCAAACTAATGCCGGTGGCTGTTCTTGCAGTGGCCCGAATCGCCGTCAAGCTCAAGCCTGTTAATGAACGAGCCGAATCTCGAATTGCATTTGAATTCATGTGAAGAGGAATCAGCGAGCGATTTGAAGCTCGCATCCGTCGAATGGGAACTGATGATGCTGTTGATGTTGTCGATGACGGCGACAAAGACCATGAGTGCGCTGTTTTGGCAGAAGCAACAGCATATTGCTGCAACAAAGCGCCGCAAATAACAGGAACTTCATGTTTCCCTTTCTCTTTAATTACAAATAAAATATATAATTCGTTGAATGCCGATGAGCACGCTATTTGTTTTGTCTCTTTCAAACAGCCGATGAATGATGAATGAGAATGATTTGCGTTTCGAAGTTGATTGACACGGCCGTGTCAACAAAGTGAAAATCAGCGAACATCGCCTGGCCGTCGGACCGATAAATACAGTTATAAACTAAGAAAATCGATGTGGTCATTTCGTTTGAGTGAGGTCATTATCTACGGCGGTCATTTGGAGACTTTTACTACTGGATCGATGCCAGGTGATGCCAGATGACATGACATGTTCTATTGGAGTATCATTATTTTTAGCGGTTGTCGGCTTTGTGCTCATTGCTCGTTATCCGCCATCCATGCATCACCGATCGTCGACCTTTGCGAACCATGACGCGGCCTATCATTCCTCCTGTCTTATTATTACTTGCGCTCCCTCTTTTTTGCTTTGCTCAAAATCTGGAGACGGCCCTCAAACAACAGGGGAACTGCAACATCTTTTGCAAAGCATTCAGAACTCTTTTCCCGAGCTGCAAAGGATTCTATCGGATCGCGCTGTCACCTATACATTGCTTGTACCCACCGACGAGGCAATAAGGAGCTCTCCGCGGTGGACAAATACAGCATGGAGCAGGCATTTGAATGCTACTTTGCGGAATCACTTTATTCCGGGTGAGCTACTGTTGCAATCGGCGCTTTTAGATCGAACGGAACTTTTGTCACTGGCGAATATTTCCATACCAATTACACTGGATGGGAAAATTGCGGGCGCTACGCTTGTATCGGCGGACCAGCAAGCAGTCAATGGAGTTCTGCATGTCATCGATCGTCCGCTTCCAACATCCTTTGACACTGTGACGATTGCCGATTTGATCGCGACCGACTATCCTCATTTGGCCTCATTGATGGAAACAACAAACAGTTCCGCTATTTTATCACAGGAGAATGACGATGGCTACAGCTGGATCGGATGTACAGAAGCGGCCTTTAATACTATAGATGAGTATCGGAAGCCTTTGGCAGGAAGCTCGGTTGTACAGGACGAATTTCAAAATCAACAATTTGCAGAGCAAACGCGAGAGAATGTGTTTGTGTTTAACATGGTTCCTCAAATCTACGATCCAGCACTGCTCAGTGAAGGGTTCTTGGCGATTTCTTCTACTCCATGCGGAAACCTTTGGGTCACCTACAAAGACGCTAAGCTTTGCTTTCAAGACTCGTGCGTTGTGGGTGATCCAATTCTCGCTAATAATGGGTACGTACGCTGATCGAATGAGAACGACCACGAAACCTGCTCCATTTGAACTTCCCAATGCTGAATCGCTTTCATTATTCCATTATTTTCAGTTTGGCTTTGCCAACGGATCGCTGCTTGGTGTGCCCTGGGATTGTGATGACGGCAGCCGTTGACCCGAATCGAACAACGCTCAACACTACAGATTTTGTGAATGTATTTCGTATGACGGGTTGGAACGAGCGCGATCTGCGGCCCTATTTTGACGGTCAACCGGTGACTTTTTTTGCTAGCATTAATGCTGGCTGGGCCAAATTTAGCCCGGAGGATTTCGAGAGACTCAATTTACCGGAGTGGCGTTCGCATTTGATTGATCTGATAACGAGTCAAATTGCTCCCGGACGATGGACTGTGGAAGATTTATATGCCTATTATCAAGAGAATGGACCTTTCAATCTTACTATGATGAACGGTGACTCCTTAGTCATAGATTACGACGACGAAACAGAGTTTTGCAGGCCGGTTCGGGTGATGATCGTGGTGACTTCTATCTGGCAAACATGGAAGGCATTGACGGGTACGTGATTATGATCTGTTATTGTAATGACGCCCATTGCGACTCGCGCGCTCACATTTTCGCAGACTTATTCATTTTACAACACACACGCCCACTGCGGCCTCGCTAACGCGCAACCTTCTCGAAACGATTCGGAACGACGAGGCGTCTACGTTTTCCGAAATGCTCACCTACATTGAAACGGACCCTACATTAAAGACCAGCCTTGAGCTTTTGAGTCCTCGGAGTATAATGATGGTACCGGATTCTGTTTGGAATAGACAAGAATTCGCAGTCGATTCCGAAGCCATTGCTAGCGAGGTGGTGAACAGCCACATCTTTTCCTCTGTACTGTCTTGCGATGGCTTGCGACAATCTGCTGGTTCCGAAATAGCTAGTTTGAACGAGAAACGGTGGCGCATATCCATTAATGATCGGTACTTACCATGTTTGCAATATGTCGATGAGTCGGGGTCCGCCAATTCGGAATCAATAATAGCGTGCGTGTCGAAATGCGACATTGTTGCCAAAAATGGCATTTTATCTGGACAACATTCTTTTGCCTCCAGGTCTCGCGACTCAAAAGCCACCCACTATGCGACCCACATCTTCGCCGGTTATGTCAAACTCCACTGCTGCACCGACCCCAGGATTGAATGAAGACATTGACGGGGAGCAATGCTTGAAGTTGATAGCGACAGCCGACGAGGATGGAAACGGCTTTCTACTGCGGCCCGAATACAATTGTTTGGTTGCTGCGTACAGCGAGACAAAATGTCAGGACGCCCCTGCTGTTCTGAGCCCAAATCAACAAAACGTTTTCATTGACATGGCATGTCGTTGCCTAGAGCGTGGCGAAGCTGATTCGTGCTGCGAAGGTACAAACGCAAAAGTTCTGTTAGGCGACGACGCAGCAAAGAAGGAAATCTGTCAGCGCATTGATCGAAACGCACCAGGAAATTTTGCCAAAAGGAAACACCACCGAGCGTGCCACCTAAAAACGAAGAAGAGATAGCTTTATCATCTCCCTCGACATTACCTACGGCAAACCAAGAAACAACGACGAGGAGCTCTGGATGTCCTGCGGTTCGAGGCGTCCTTTTCCTTGTCAGCGTTAGTATTTCTCTATTGTTTTATTGAACGAATGTAATAACCAATTACTTTAACTTATCAATGGATGTGAGTTCTAACTACCGCGCTCACCTTCGTTCAATCGTGGGAACGGTCTGTTCGGATTTTCGTACTGCATCCAGTTTGACAAAGACCACGTGACGTCCTTTCCTTCGATCAAATGCAGCTGAAATGTATGCCGTGCAGCTGCAGAGGTGTTTGGCAAACTGAGATGATCCAATTCACCGTTGAAAACTAGCAAATCACCCGGTTTGCAAGGGACTGCAATGAAACCAGCTTCCATGAGATCATCAAAACTTCCCGTCCCTGGCAAATCGCCGTCCCAGCTGATTGCTTGTTCATACAATTCCTTCATGATAAATTGGGGAGCAGAAGGATCATTTTTGTATGCCGGATTTCGCGAGTATTGTCGTCTTACAGGTTCACGATGTGACTTGGGTCGTACCCAGAGACAACCATTGTCTATGGTAGCTTCATCGAGTGCAAGCCAAAGACCACAGCACGATTGTTTGGGCTCTGTAAACAAAAAAGTCGAGTCCTGGTGGGAGTTGACAGCACCTCCGACAACTGCCTGCTTGAATATATACATACTCTGCGGAAGCACAGGATCTTGCCATCCCAATTCAGCCATGAGCTCACTTATTTGTTGCGAGAATGCGTAGTCTGCAAACGGACCTTTACGGAGATGGAGTCCGTGCCCGACTTTGTTCAGCGCGGCAAGTTTGTTGTCATGAAACTCCTTTTTTAGTCGTTTTCGTCATCTAGAGCAGAGGGCTCGGCAAAGAAATGAACTTTTGCAGCACTCTCCAAAAGTAATCTCCGCGTGCCGTGTTTTCTTTTTCCGATGTACCAAACGAATCTGTTTGTTGAGTATCCCATTCATTAGCAACGATATCAACCATGCATTGTTTCAGTTGTTGACATGTGTCTCGCTCGACGAATTTAGGAAGATGAAGAAAGCCGGCGTGATGAAATACTTTGGAACGAGGAGTTCCGGTGATTTCCGTTCCGTCGAGCCAAGATTTTACGGACTCTTGGAGAGATTCTTGCTCGAGTCGTTTCAAAGTTTCGATTGTTTTGTCGATAATTGCTGTGGATTCATTCAACATAATGCAATAAGAATCAACTGTCTGAACAAATAAGTATCAAATGTTGTCTTGTCGAGACAGAGGATGGGCTTGCGAGAAAAAAAGGCAATCTATCGATGAACTGGAAAAGGCCTCGCGCAATTTGGAGACCGGCGGCGTTGACTACCCGGTACTGACTTTTGGTTCTGAACTGGTTCTGGTGTTGGTTAATTAGGGACGCGAAGAATGGGAGACCTTCGCACCGGTACTAAAGCGGTACTGCACATGAGTAACCCGGTCTATATACCTTGTTGTTTTGGCGCGCATAGAAATACGATGCCATTGATTGTGCGCCATCGTTCCGTTCTACTTCTTCTATGGATGGCGCATTGAATCAGGTGATACGGGATACGGCTACAAGAGTTCATTTTAAAAATGCGGGTTTAAATACATCGAAGCATTGCAAAGGTTGCCATCCCAAGGAGATAATATACACGGAATGATGCCATTTCAGCGGAAGATTTCTGTAGTTGATTCAAATGAGCTTCTCTTGTGGCTACAGATGCGACAGGACTACTGGTCGGCGTTTGAGTGGGAGCTTTTGTTGGCCCTGGACTGGGTCCTGGGCTCGGCCCTGGGCTAGGAACTGCGCTTGGTGAATCCGTAGGCGATCCAGATGGGACAATTGTGGGCCCTGTTGTGGGGCCTGTTGTCGGAAGGACGCTGGGAGAAAAGCTAGGACCAATGGAAGGCACTTCACTTGGTTCCAAGCTTTCCGGAGTGACTGGACTCGCACTAGGAGTAATCGTTGCAGACGGAGCTGCCGACGGAGAACCACCAACGGAAGGTGCAATTGACGGAGCACTCGACGGAGGTGGAGTCGTCGTAGGAGCTGCCGTAATCGTGGGAATACCAGAAGGCGAAAAAAGATAAGGAAGGCGCGGAAGTGGACGACGGTGGCAGGGTCGGAAGCGTTGTAGAGCCATCATCCAGTGTAGGCTGTGACGAGTCCGATGTTGGCACACTTGCCGTTGGGCTACTTGAGCCTGCAGTAGGTGACCCTATCGACGGTTGCAATGAGTTAGATCCAACTTCCGACGGAGCAAAGGTGAACAATGGTAGGCTTTCGCTGGGTGCACCTGTTAAACCAGAATCGTTGCTCGATGGGACAGGGCTGGGAATATCCGAGAATTCTCGCGTTGGCGGGCTTGTAATGGTAGGCAAAAGAGTCGGGGTACCCGGCAAGGTTGTTGTCTCGCTAGATGGAACGGTTGTTGGGCCATTTGTGTGCCCGGAGTTGGCATGAGTGTGAATAGAGGCGTTTGTTCCGTTGGCGTGAGTGTTGCCGTAGGCGATGCAGTTGAGTATCCAACGCCGTCGGAGCGTTCCCAGCAGTAGGCGCTAACGTAAACAGAGGGGTTGACCCTGTTGGAGCCATCGAGTCGGTAGAAGTTGCCGTTGGGAGCGTTGTTTCAATAATCAAGGATGTCGGTTTTCGCTCGGAGAAAGTGAGGCCAATCCAGAAGGCGCTATTGTCGGTGCTGGCGATTTACTTGGAGCTAATGTTCCAAAGACAGGAACGAAAATACTACTCCATTTCTGTTGGTCACCTGGAACATAATCCTCATTAAAGACGGGTTTGTACAGATCCGAGTAGTCGCTTTGATTGTTGGAGGTATCGAAATCGTCTGGAAAAATTGGCAAGAAGGCTTGCGGTCTGTCGATTGTCATATCGTTTTCTGTATTGGTTGCATTCAGTTGCGCATTCTCGTTTTCTCCTAGCTGGCTGTTTGGTGAAGATTGATCTTCACCGCCAAAGACGGATGATTGCCCTGCTTCTTGGTCCTTTTCTCGTGTGTTTATTGTCGTGCTGTCTTTTCGGCCGAGCTGCCGCGTTCTATTGTGTCATCTTCTCCTCCCTTCCCATTCCCGAGAAAATGGCAAAACCCTTTGGAAAGAAACCCACATTCGCTTCGTCTTTATCATCTGTAAAGAAACCGCCTGATTCTTCTTCTGGCGCAAGACGCATGGCCCTTCTCTCGGGGATACTTGATCGCTCGCATCGCTGCTATCAGTTACTAGTAGTTCAGTAGGCAAAAGCGCTTCGGGTCGTTTTATCAACAATCTTGTTTCTCCTCGTACGGAATAAGATGCATCATCATCGTGTACTCACGGCCCGATACTCGTTTGACTCGTGCTCATCACTGCCGATGAATGCTTCGCGTCGTCTAACATGACCAATTACATGCGATGAGAATGTATTCAGCAAGATGATTGCCAGTCCGTGTATTGTCTTCTTCATGTTTATGATTGAGAAGTAGATTGGCGTGTTGTTAATACTGTTTCTTATTAATCTTTCTCGTTTGCAAGCATGTAAAAAGGCGTTGTTGTTTGTTGTCTGCATGCAGCAAATAAGAAAACGAAGCTCCATTTTTTTGTGTGTTGACAATTTCCATCATTCAAGTTAGGCCACAACTGCGGCGGCTGTCTGTTGAACACAGTTACTTAGCCACTGCACTGTTAATTTTTTGCAACGTTCGACAAATTTAGCGCATGAACGATAAGGCGGTGCACGCGGCTTTTCTGTAAGTAACCGCCATGCGTTTCCGTTGCAAAATAAATAGGAGAACTGTGTACTGTGCGCGATGGCGCGGGTTTTCGCTTTCGTCCAATCGGTGACAGAAAAAAATGCATCGGCTCGTCCATCTGCATTGTTGCAAGAAATCAATCAATAAATCAATCAATCAATCAATCATGATTGTTGGTAGAGCAACTTATTCCAGTTTCTGCTGAAAACTTCGCTCTTGCGTAGCAGCTCTGCGGACAACTTTATTGCGAAGTGATAGACGAGCGAAGAAATATAAAACGCAGGACGGCTTTTTCGTATTCATACCATAATTCGCTTAGCATTGTCTACGAGCCGGCTTTTCTTAGTTGATATTCGTTGATGTCCATTATTGAGACGGAGGAGGAGTTGACCCGTCTGTGAATTTGTTTGTTGATAGTCGACATTAACTTGTTGAAATACAAAACAATAAGATACTAGACTACAATTCAGAGTACGGGTCATTTTATTCCAGGTCGTCTTCTGTGGACGATGCTGACAGAACAGGACGGGTTCCCAAACAATGCTGCAACACCCATCCTTTCGAGGAAGGACTGAGGAGACGATGGAAATAGAGTGATCTTTTTTACACTGCAGATAGTCTAGTATCAATCTCTTTAAAGAATCGCATTATACGAAAGCACTTGCATGATGTAAAGGTGGTCCCATTATTGGAAATAGCATTCGAATTTGCGGGAATTACATCATACAGATGGGTTGATCTTTAGTAAGGTTAGAGCTGTGCTTTGTGATTGAAAAGACCTCCGAATTATTCATTCGACATCTCGCTTTTATTGTCATCGCAGAACAAAAAAATTGAAGACACGGCCTCGAGGCAGAAATCAAGAAAAGTTTTATACCTTCAACACCAATAATACCTCTAGTAGTTGTGTGTCATGTCGTTGCGCTTCCAAAGAAGAATAGGCGCTGCTGCGGATATCAAAGAACTCGAATACATTGTCGCCTTGCATCAAACGAATGCTCGGCAAACAGCAACAATCACTTCGGTCGATGTTCACCGTTTTCTGCGGAGTCGATACGCCTTGTGTCCCAAAGCTGTTTCGCAAGCGAATATTGCGGAGTTGCTGAGTTCTCTGGGAGGTTGCGATGGACAAATGTCGAATAGTTCGGAGGATGAGAATGTAGACGCTGATTTCATTATTTTAACAGATCGTCCCGTATCCTCCATCAACGCTGGGGAAGTCGATACAGCTGCAGTGGACGAACAAGAGAACTTTGTAAATGACGATCTTGATGTTCGAAAGGAGAGCGCAGACGATTTTTCACCCCAAGTGTTGGTCGAGGAGACGAAAGCGAACGGAGTCAGTCCGGTCGGAGAGACGAATTTCAACAAAACAAACTCGGACGAGGAGGTGAAGCATAACAAACCGGATCCAGTGCATTCGTTTCTGGCAAAGGAAATACAGAGTGTTTCGCATTGCCAACTGGAGTACGTTTAACTCGATTTTTTTGAAAGTTTCCACTGATGCAACTACTGACACTCCCTGCCTTTTGACTTTTAGTCTCGTTCAGGTCGTGTCTCTTCTTCTGATACCGACCTTTGCAGCGGCCTCCCAAATACACAGAGATGGAGTCAAGCCAATGCAACTCCCGATCCCCGTGGTGACAGCTTGTATGGGAAATTTCTTAGATGTATTGACCGTATTCGCGCCATCCCAATTAAATACATGTACGCTTCCTACGAAAGGACACTTCCGAATGTGCATTTCATAGCGGAGAAATGGAGATTGCTTGTTACAGGTGGTGAGCGCGACATCGAAATCACGGAAGATACGGTGCGGCGTTTGCTCATTCAACATGGTGAAAAGGAGCGAGCAAAGGATTCGATGCTGGTGAAAGAAATGGTGGAAATGGCACAAACAGAGTCAGGTCGGTTAGACGCGAACACTTGGTTGCATGTTTTATCGTTGGATCTAGCCGAGTGGAATGTGGAAAGCGAGACAAACCTATCATCTTTCTTTCAAGACGTCTTTGGTGGAAGCGATCCTGGGGAAGTTTATTTAGTCGATAGCGTGCAAATACGACAAGATGAACATACGCCCGACGTGGAAGAGGCTGAGCTTTCGAAGAAAAAAATTGTTGTGAAGCCGCAGTCGACATGTTTTCGTTTGGAAAGAAGAAAGGTGTGCAGGTCTTTCGACCAGAACGAACAAATATTGATCTTGTCGTCGACACCCACGCCTCGTCACTTGCCGTCGTTCTGGTTTGGCTGTTTTATCTTTTGGGTACGATTGCGTGTTTCTTTCCATTGCCAAAACCGCACTCTCGAATACTCACGCACTATTTCCTTTGATCTTGGCAGGTTTATTGTTTAGTAAGTCAACGCGTATCATCGACGGGGTGCATCTCAGGAAAAGCTAACTCGTTGTCATTCCCAAAGTGGCTCTTTGCTCGTGATAAAAATATATAGCGCCAACTGGTGCGACCTCACAAAGTTTTCCTGTCAAGTCTCGTCGACGATTGTGACATGGTATGTTGTCTTTCGATGGATTAGAGTGCAACCTAGTGTGTTGCGGATCTCACGTTCTTTTAGGGCTGTTCTCGCCATTCTATTGTCGGTGGCAGGTGTGTTTGTGATAGCGCCCATGAGTTATGGTAACAATCCTTACAAGTCTAATGTTTGGCGAACGCTTTGCTCTGTGATATTTTCGGCGATTTATGGGTGGTATGTATGAATACGAAAACGATAATTGTCATTTGAGTCCTCACAAACTGACTTCTTCTCATGCCACAGCATACCGATAATCGTTGTTCGTAAGTACACAGATTATGGAAACGGCATGAACGAAGTGGAAGGCGATGCTTTCGCAGCTGGACAGGCAATTACGATTGCGATTTGCGCAGTTCTTGTTGTATTTTACATCTTAAATTTGATCCTATCCTGGATACGACCATTTGTTGCGGTCCAATTCCGAGCCTTGAGATACTTTCTATCGACGTCCAACGTTAGAAGAGAAATTTGTTTGAAATACTCAGCCGCTTGGAAGACCAATCAAATGATCGAGAATGCACGATTGCTCCATCGCCAACGCCGACGAAGTTCGGATTCCGCAGTAGAACGACCAAGAGCTTCCCAGCGAGAGGCCTTCCGGAGTTTTTTGGGACAGATTGAACAGAATGAGTCCTGTGGAGGTTTCTTTTGGACGTGGCAACGGCTATTGAGTGGGGACTTGTTAAGCAAAGAAGGTGTGTGGATTAATACAAGATTGATCATCATGCAGATCACACAGGTCGTTGTGGGGTATTTTTCGGCGTAGCAGTGCTTCTTATCGTCAGAGCAGTGGCCAATGAAGCGGAGGAAGCGATCGCGAGCCTGCCTGTCGACACACCGACGTGGGTGGTGGAGCTTTTCCCAACAAACTTAATGATCAAGCGGTCCTTCTATCCTTCATCTGTGTTAGCGATGGCGGCTCAGCTCTTCCTGATTTTGATTTACGTTCCAAGGTACGTCCGTGAGCCTCTTCCAGATACATGTTTCGCGTCTCATCTCCGCTGTTCGCTTCCTTGTTAGTGCAACAACAACCGTGTTAAAGTACCGCAGCCAATTGCTACCGTCGTTTCGGTCGGAGTACTTCCACAAGTAAGTCAGTCTTGCTTCGTTTTGCAAAGTACGAAATAAATAACGCGTCTCACTCACTCTACGCGCGATCAGGTATCGCAACGGAGTCGACTCTGTAAGTAATCTCATCTGCCGATGACAAACCTGTTTCAATCTCGTGTTTTTGGCTCACCATACTTGGACATAGGTGTATATGAACGCAGCTAATGGAGTCTGGTGCATGATTGGATCTGCCACTTTGATCTTTTGTACGTTTCCACCAATGATGCAGGGGTATACCTTTCACGTTTCGCCGTCTCACCCATTTTCTCCTCAGTAATATTTGGCATTATTCTTTTCCTTTTCAGTGGCCATATTCGCAAAAAGTAATGTTACTCATTCTGGGTTGGTCGATCGGCCTTTCGGTAACGATATCGCTGAAAATGCTGCTCACTACGGGCTGTCGTAGTTTCCAGTATCGCTCCTTCTTCCGCATTCGCCCTGGAGCAGCACGAGTTAGTTCTCTGGCACTGGAGTGTTGGTATTTTGGTCTTGCGTCTTCAACGGCGCTGTGTCGTGTCTTGCAGTTCCTTCTCGCAGCGTCTCTGGGTGGGTAGAATTGATGTCAATTTCTTGTCGGAAGATGTGAATTTCTTCGGGTATGGCTTTGACTATGTCCCATCTAGCTTTGTCAAGGACTTGTTGGTACACGAAGCGCATCGCCACCCTATATGGAAAGATTAGCGCAAATGTATTTGATGAAGCTAAAACATCCAGATTCCTTCGGTACGCGCGCCGGAGCAGCGTGGCGTCAGTTAGCCGTGATGGCTCTTTTTTCCATGGATGTCTCAATTTCGTGTGTTGAATAGCGAAACAATGCTGGAAAAGGACGATGATAATTCGTTGAGTTCAGAGCGAAGCACGGGCCCACTTGACTTGTACGATGAAGCTCAACAGCGGGTTCAAGGTGCAGTTGACGTAGTCCGGCAACAAGGACCTCTTGAAATACTGTACAAAGGAGCGGATCAAATTCAAAACATGGTAGATAAGGTCGAGACTCGCATTGTTGGCTCGCAGGTGGAAATCTAGGAGCAACAGCCGATTCTGGCGTTCGCGTGTTTTCATCTTCGCATCTTTGTTAAAAGGTCCTGTAGCGTCGTCCAAGTACTAAATCCTTCATTTACTCAAAAGTTGTCCATGCAGGCGGTAGCTGATTTCTGCGGCGTATTCGAATCGGTTGGAATGCGCGTTTTTTTGTTTTATTTAACTTGTTCGTTTGAAGACGACACGAAACGGCATTGCGATCCGCGACCTAGCAGTTTATTTCTAAACCATCACAAGACACACGGCAAGATTCTTTGTATCGTAGCAACTCCGTATCGCCGAATGAATAACAGCTCTGCAGAAATGGGGCGAGAAGAATTGTCGATTGAATGCAACGATATCGAAAAAGGTCGTTCTAGGAACAGCCACAACTTTCCAATTCTCCTTTGCTATTATCATTCCGATTGCAGATTGAGTCCTATTACTCCAGCTGAAATCATAGTTAGCCAAAGGATTTGCGTCAATCCCATTGGTTCGTTGAAAAGCATGCCCCAATCAAGGTGACGACAAGTGTTCCGAGAGCCGTCCATACCGTGTAAGCAACGGTGACAGGAATTTTGTCATAGAAATGTTCATTCCGTACATACTGTCGACGATAGCAAATGATGATAAGTTTCTTTCTTGTGCACGTAAACAGTCCCAAACTTTCCCGCTTACCTGATTAGATTGAGCGAGCATGCCAAGAAAAACAACGGAGTCGACTCGCTTTCTCGAGCCAGCTTGGAGAAGGATGTGTCCAGACATTCCAAAAGAATCGCGGAAATAAGAATAATCCAGCAAATTGTGACGGAATGACTGATTTTACTGGATGAAGCAGCGCCCGATTGGGTGGAAGACAACCGAGGAGGAGATTGAGAATGATTCCGCAAGATTCGTAAATGCCGACCAGCGCTCTTACTTTCGCTGGGATGAAGCGATAAAGCAGCGCTGCTGGCAATGAACAGGAATAGGATCATGTATATATTTCTCATGGTCTTTGGGCGTTTGTAGATTGTGGTCGTCGTGATGCGCAATGGTTGGTCGTTGTGATCGCTCGGCATGTGACGATGTGTGATGCGTGATGCCGATGCGTGTCAATTTTGTCCACAAAAGGAGAAAGAGGACGAGGTACGACCGGCACTCAGGTTGGCAATAGCGACAAGCGACATGCGACATATAGTTTCGCTACGGAGCAAAATCCAGAGACCGGCACTCACGCTGCCAGTAGCGAAATAGTTTCGCGTTTCACAATTATTAAAAGATGAATCAAGAGACCGGCACTCAGGTTTGCAGTAGCGAAAGTCTGTACGCGCGACTCGCGGCCACGGATCGCCACCTAGCTAGAGAGAGGGCAGAGCGAAAGAGCATCATGCTAGCGAAAAGTAACTACGAAGACAAAGTATGGAATGAAATGAATACAATTTGACTCTGAGGGACCAAAACATTGTTGCTAAATCATATTATCAAGAACATGTAACACAACAAAGCTTATGCCATCCATTCGGGCTTACGGAACGCGATACCGGGGTATTTGGCCTTTGCCGCAAGTTCCGCCTCGATACGCAGCAACTGGTTGTACTTGGCCGTGCGCTCACCTCGGCATGGAGCGCCAGTCTTGATTTGACCCGTGCAAAGTCCGACTGCCAGGTCGGCAATGTAATTGTCCTCTGTCTCACCACTGCGATGCGAAGTCATGACACCCCATCCGTTCTGCTTGGACAATTTGACGGCATCGATCGACTCACTGATGGTTCCAATTTGGTTCACCTTGAGCAAGAGACAGTTGGCAGACTTCTTTTCCACAGCCTCTTGAATCTTGAGAGGGTTGGTGACCGTCAAGTCATCACCGACAATCTGAACATCCTTTCCAACTTCCGCACAAATCTTGGTCCAGTTGGTCCAATCATCCTGATCAAAGGGATCTTCAATGGTGACAATGGGGTACTTGTCGATCAAATACTTGTAGAATGCAATCATTTCCGCTCCACTCTTGACTGCCGAAGTGTCCTTGTCAGCACCACTGGTCTTGAAATCCAAGTCGTACTGATCCTTGCCCTTTACTTTGAATTCGGAACTGGCCACATCCAAACCGACCGAGATCTTGTCCAAATATCCTGCCTTTTCGGCCGCTTCCATGATCATGTCCAAGCCCGACTCAACATCACAGGGCGGAGCGAAACCACCTTCGTCTCCAATGAGCGTCGCATCTCCACCGAATTTGGCCTTGATGACCTTTTTCAACGTGTGAAAGACTTCACAACCGATGATCATACTCTCGGTAAAGTTGGCAGCCCCGTGGGATGACAAAGAACTCTTGGAAGGGAAGTTTGTTTCCAGCATGTTCTCCTCCGTTGATGACATTGAAGCAAGGAACGGGAAGAGTGTAGGGAGTGGGGTTACCAGCAATATCGGCATAATGCTGCCAAAGAGGAACGCCTCGGCTCGCCGCACCGGCCTTGGAGGCAGCCAAGGAGACTGCAAGTTGAGTAGAGAAGAAAAGAGATGTATGACGGTGAGTCGATACATATTATTCTTCTTATTAGTATTTGATAAATACATGACATACACACTACATTATTCAACTCACCTCCCAGAATAGCATTCGCACCAAGGTTTCCCTTGTTGGGAGTTCCATCCGCAGCCAACATGGCATTGTCAATGGCTCGCTGATCCGCAGCATCCATACCGATAATTTTGTCGGCCAAGACCGTGTTGACGTTTTTGACGGCCGTAAGAACTCCCTTGCCCAAATAACGAGAGCCTCCGTCGCGGAGTTCGACAGCCTCGTAGGCGCCTGTACTCGCACCGGAAGGAACCGACGCAGTGAAGGTTCCCTTGGCGGTCGTAATGTCAACTTCGACGGTTGGGTTTCCTCGCGAATCAATGATTTCTCGTCCCTTGACCGCCGTGATTTTGCTCATGGAGCGCTTTCCGGTCAAAGCAGAGACATTGGAGCGGGCAAATAGTAGTTTAGTCAACATGTTGATGTAGAAGAGAGAGAAGAATTGAATTCGAACGATGCTTGAATGGAAGACGATGCATGTGACAAAGACAAGCGACGATGAAGGCTCGGTTTCGTGTGCGGTGTGCGCCAACGAGACGCGAAACAAAAAAAGATCGCTTTGAGTGGCGGGCTGGCCGCCCGCTATAAGAGTATCAAGTCAAGTGTACAAAACGTACGTATACGGTATTTGGCGTATCTTGGGAACTACCGGTACCGTACGTCAGCCTTTCCGACCAGAAAACAACGATTGCAATCATTCTCTAGTCAAGATTTTACGTTTTGCGTCTCTAGGACGAACAAGGAACGATACATAATCAAAAACAATACATAGAATGAAGGAAGTTCGATGTGTCCCTTATTTGTTGCCTAGAGCAACCCCGCTATAGTCTTTCATGCTACATTCATCGATGATCGCGCGCCAGCGAACGTCACAAACAAACGCCTCGTTTCTTTGAATCACTCTGCACAGTCGAAAGAGCGCGAGAAAGGGGTTCTTGACAGATTCCTTTCTTCGTCGAATCAATCATAATGGTAGATTTGATAGAAATGGCGAGCGCACTATAAGAATGCTCTCCGGGTCGACGATAGGAAAAAATCGGGCATTCCAATTATCTTCCCCAACAACCTTCTGATGGCGACGCTGCTCTTCCGAAATCAGTCTTCACTTTCGCAATTTAACAGACAGAATAGAATGTATCGAGTATCGAGCAATTCCTGAAACGATGTTACACTCTGAATGCATCTGACAATCGCGATTTCAAACATAATCATGCTCAGCACTCATCTGCATAGCGACTAGTGAAAAGGATTGTCCTCTTTCAACACATTATCAAACGATATAATATCTCTCTCATTTCATCATCATCTCATCGACCAACATCACACACATTCGTTTTCGAAATTTTCGTGTGCCCACATCACAAAACAATGACGTAGGCCTTTCCGCTTTCGGTCGAATGAAAATGGACGCGCGTCGGAGCGGTTATATACTTGCAACTTGAAAATTCTTCGAACGGCCATTGACGTGCGCACATAATTACTATACGCCAAAACAGTGGCTACGGTACGATTGGTGCGAATCTCGGAAAAAAGTCCGCGAGAGATGGATGACGTTGGTGCTCACGACGCGTCTCTTGCACCTGACGTACTCCATCGTTTGCGCTCGCGTCGTTTTGTTCCTTTCTCTCGACGACTGAAGATCGCCTCGCCTCGCCTCGACCGCACATCTGTTTGTGAGAATCAATCAATCATCACATTCGTCGCATTATTCTTCTTATTACTATTATCATTTGATTATAAACAAACCATGAAGTTCTCGACTGCCGCTGCCTTGTTTTTCGCGCCTTCGGTGCTTGCGTTTGCCCCGCTCAGCCGGCCTTTCGTCCCGTGACGAGTTTGAAGTCGACCGAGGCTGCTTCGGAGACAAAGGTAAGCTTGTAGTTGCTTGTTCGTTCTTGTTTGTCTGTTTGTGTGTTTCTGTAGAGTACTATAAAAAAGACGAGACCTGATTTGAATATTGCTATACTTTATACTTCTTCAGAGAGCGTCTTTCGTTCTGCGCGCGTCGTCTGCTTTCTCGTTCTCACACGATTCTTTCCTTGTACCTTTCCCATCACTCCTCTTCAATCACCTCACAGGCCTATGCCAAGCTCCCCGCTTCCATCAAGCCCGGTGTTGTGACCGGCCAGGCCTTGGTCGACCTCTTGCAACACGCCAAGAAGGAAGGATTCGCCATCCCCGAGTCAACATTGTCGGATCCAACTCCATCAACGCATGCATGGAAGCTGCTGCCAAGTACGGCGGTCCCATCATGGTCACTTTCTCAAAGGGTGGTGGTGCTTACATTGCTGGAAAGACTCTCAAGAACGAGAATGACAGTGCTTCGGTTGCTGGTTGCATTGCCGGTGCCAAGCATGTGCGTGAAGTCGCCAAGCTTTACGGAGTTCCGGTCGTTTTGCACACGGATCACTGTCAAAAGTCCTGGTTGCCTTGGATCGATCAGTTGATGGATGCCAACGAAGCTTACTTCAAGGAACACGGAGAACCCCTTTCTCCAGCCACATGTTGGATCTGTCCGAGGAACCCTTGGAAGAGAACATTGCCATTTGCAAAAGTACTTGGAGCGCATGGCCAAGTGCAATGTTTTGCTTGAGTTCGAATTGGGAGTTACTGGAGGAGAAGAGGATGGTGTTGACAACAGCGATGTTGACAACGACAAGCTGTACACTCAGCCCGAGGAGGTCTACTACGCCTACAAGGAACTCGGAAGCGTCCCCAACGGTCACTTTACTTGCGCTGCTTCCTTCGGAAACGTGCACGGTGTTTACGCTCCCGGAAACGTGGAGCTTCGACCCGTCATCTTGCACAACACGCAAAAGTACATCCAGGAGAAGGAAGGATGCGAAGACGACAAGCCGATGATGTTTGTCTTCCACGGAGGCTCTGGAAGCAGCACGGAGGATATTCAGTTCGCAATTGAGGCTGGAGTCGTCAAGATGAACATTGATACAGATACGCAGTGGGGATTTTGGCTCGGGATCAGAAACTATGAAGCGAAGTACCATGATTACCTCCAGGCGCAGATTGGCAATCCTGAAGGCGCTGACAAACCCAACAAGAAGTATTATGACCCACGTATGCCCCTCCGTGCCGGTGAGGAAGAGATGGCAAACCGTCTTGTGCAGGCCGCTCACGACCTAAAGTGCGTCAACGTCCTCAACTAATTTAGGAATGCATTATAACGACAAGTAGCTTTAGTTGGTATTTGGAGATGAGCTTTTTGCTACGACTAGTTTCTCAATCTTGACACGAGAGCTCCCATTTCCTCATTGATGATGATTGATGATGTAGTCATTCAATGCCACCTTATCTTTGTCTTAATTAAAAGGACGATTGGTGCTGCCGAAACGAATCTGATGTTAGTTCACGGTCCTGCACTCGTGACTGAGCTCAAGGCTTGTCACGTGTCACAAATTCCGGTCACGAGTAGTGAGGCACCAGGGAGTCACGCGTCACGTGTCGCACACCCGAACGTAAAAACGCGAAACGTCCGTTGCCGTAACAAATAATTTTTCGACAAAATGACCCGTTAATTAATACAAGCGCATTGGACAAGGTTGGATCTGTACTGAAAAACCTACTCAGGAAAATTCCACTCGTTTTACAGACGTTAAACAACGGTTTTCGTCTCGGAGTTGGCAGTTGGCCACCTAGCAACTTCCAATTGAGCCCGCAACGCGGTTGGCACGATGGGGAATGACGAGCAATGCGGCGCAACGATCGATCTCCCGTTGTAGTTGAATGAATAAAATAAAAAATGAATGCTATTATCTGTGTTTCATAAGCCTTATATTATGTCGACAGAAGTGAGTAATTATTCGGATCCCTTTAAACGGCGATTTGTTCGTCGAAGTGTGCCGCGGTCCGCCTCCGAGTATAGTTTGGTGTCGTCTTTAGTTTCCTCTGGTACAGTTTTCTTGTCCACATTAGAACTAGTTGAACCATTGTTTGTGTTGCCTTGATCAGGGCGCCGCCTCCGGTGTTGTTGCTGCCACCGGACGAGCTGCCTCCTGTAGACGAGCCGCTGGAAGAGCTGCCTCCTGAACTGCTGGAACTGGAAGATCCGCATCCGCAGGGCTCTGCGAAATAATTTTGAATCGGCCTGCACATGCGCTCTTCAAAGTTTCCCTGCTTTGTCCACCAGTAGAGTTCTTTGCAGGTATTAATGTTGGGGTAATCGAGAACAGCCACGAGCGTTTGATCGAGCGAAGGATACTGCTGATTGTCGCACAAGTCGCAACTTGCATAAGGACCCGAGGGATACTGCGCCCCTTCCGAAGCAGTAGGAGCTTGTGCAATCGTTGAAGGTGTGTGATTCGGGTTGCAGCAATGATCGTACCATTGTGCTTGAAGTTGACGGCAGAGCTGATTGCCCTGTTGAATGGTGTTTGTAGGATCCGCCATGTCAATCACTAGTTGCTGACAGGTCGTTCCTTGACTGTCAACAGCGAGTGTCGCTCGACCCGAAAGCGGAGGACCGCAAGAATCACAAAGACAGCAGAGTCCGATTAATTCGTCCGCTACTGTCCTAGTCACAAGGACAAGTGCAGAGATAATTGATAATGAAACTCTCATATTGAATACAGTGTTTGTTTGTGTGTTTTCGAAGATTGTGTTGTGTTTGAGGTGATCAGATGTTAAGATAAACAAAACAGTGCTTAATTGATTGCAATGCTTTCTTTCTTTATTATAAGAGAAGAGCGCAGTCTTTGCTCGGACAAGTCCAAAATTTGTGAACAATCGGAAGGAGGATTTTTTTTTAAGTTTATTTTTCCAGTTGCCAATCCATTCGACGTTGCTCGTAGACTACGTAAGCACTTTACTGTGGAAACGGAGAGTCCCGGTCCCTACACATTATTTCAGTTAAGCGTGAAAAGGCGCGTGCACGCGGGCCGTCATGCTGTTTCTCAGTTCAATTTTTCAAAGTATACTCCGAGAATAAATCGCGAGTAGTAAGCATTACAGTGTACTCCAATTTTGGTCGTTAGTTTTGGAATTCGATAGATCGGATTTGACGTTTTCCACAATGCATAGACAGGTCAAAGCCTACCAGCCATCCGTCTTTGCTTCATACAAAGTGTCGCCTACGTGGCCAGCGGTACTCCATCTACGTCGACTCCGTCCATCCCAATCTCTTGTTGCATACGGAGTGCACGTACCACGCACTCACAGGACTGAAGTACTTTGAACTCCATAGTCCACTCACGACCACACAAATTGCGCGGGTCTGGTCTGAGGTCTGTCATACGTACGGTCGTTCGAATAACTTTGTGCTTTACCCACACCGCTAATCAGATCTACGGTTTGAAAACATCAACGCAATCGGCATCATCGGCAACCATGATGGAGTGAGAGATTGGCATTGACCTTTGACACCATATATAATTAGCCTTCATCTCCATCTCACTATCAGAACGATCGACATGGAAGAACCAGGCTTTTATTATTGAAACATGAAACGGCAGGAGAAGCTAGAAAAATCAGAAGGATCCCGTGTTGAAGTCTAGGAAACGAGCTCCAAGAACCTAGGCCTCTTCACGTTCACGCCGACCATTATTATTGGATCGCGCAGCTCCTTGTATGTTGTGAGCCGATATCCAATGCCTACGAGACGTGATTTACGTGTAAAAGTTACTTTGATTACAATCAACAAAAACGTGGTTTCTTTCGATGCGTGACATTCGGAGAGCAAGACACATACAAAAACTAAAATTTCAAAAGCCGGATGCATTGCCGCGCTTCATCAAATCCAAAAACGCTGCGACGGCTGCATCACGGTTGGGATTGCCCTCCATGCTACGCGCCAAATCAAGAGCACGTTGAAGCTCCTCGATAGACGACGTATTATTACCTTGTTGCTGAAATTGTACCAGCTGAGAATTTGCGAGCAAGCGGTTCATCAAAATTTGCTGCTGCTCGCGGCGTAAAAGTTCCAAAATTGCGTTCAAACTGCTGGAATTCGGGGCTTGGGGTTGCTGTGCGCCTGCAAAATGCGAAAGGTCCAAGCTAGCCAGGGCGATGGGCCCAAAATGCCCCTGCACCCTGCTGCTGTGGGCTCGGCATCATGGAGGCGTGAAAGGATGGTTCACTAGAACTCATCATTGAAAACTGAGGATTGCAAAGCTCATACTGATTATTCGGACGGCTTGCTGCTTCGGACTCGGCGCCGTGAGGATCTTTCATTTTGCTGATTTCTTTTCGTGCTGCCTCTTCAAGGAGCTTTCGTTCGGCGACGGCTTCTTTAGATTTCTTGGCCTTATACTTCTTCTTTTCCTCGAGGAACTCCGCATAGTAGGGGCGGCCTCCTGCTTGTATTTCTGCTTTTCGGCTTTAGGGAGTTCGTTCCATTGCTTTGATATATGCCTGCGAAAGGGAATGTTTGAGTACATTTGCGAGCAGACCTGGTTACCTCTATTTGCCGCTGTTTCTCCGTACCTTCCCATGGCTAGAAACCTTTCTTTCTGTTAATGGCGACATGAGTTGAGGCGAAATCAAATCTCTGTATATTTCTGATAGAATCGAAGGAACTTACCGGGGAATCTTCTTCGTCTCCGGATCTGTTTGCAAGGCTTCAACCCATCTGGCTCGCTCGTGTCTGTAGAACAGGTTATACGCACTCAGAGGACGAGTCGGCTTCCCACTCGAACTCTTTTTTCTTTTCTGAGTTGTCGACGACTTTGTTTTATGGACAGCTGCTCCTTGGGGCGAAGGCTTTGTATCTCCCATTGCTCCGTCTTCGTCGTCGCTCTTGTCTTGGTCCATTTCTCGATTGCGTAACTGCCCTTTTGAAAATTATAATTATGATTGTCGATTTCGGAGCGAAAGGAAAATGGATAAGGAAGAATAAAAATAAACAGCAAGCGACAACCGAAAACATGTTCCATTTTCGTGTCCCACAAGCCACAAGTACTGCCGACATCACATTTCGCAACACATGTTATCTGTTGCATTACTGAAAAAAGTTGCAGACTGAGTGACGAAATGCCATTTATTTGCCGGCGAATGTCTAAATTACTATCCCCGGAGAATTTAAAATGGGAAAGTTCCTTGTCGGAGAGGGAAGTTTTACAACGAATTCTGAGATTTTGTTTTTTCGTTTTTCCTCCATCATCATCTCGTCTCCGATGTCTTTCTCGATTTCTATAGTACTGATACACGTGTTTTAACGTCTCAAAAAACGCCGGAAGTTCGTGTGCCTCCTTGTCGGAGCCATACCTTTTCCTAAACACAACGATTAGACCTTATACATATCGCTTCATTTCTTCTCAAACAGAACGAAAACTATGACCCTCAACAAATTCTCAAAATACGAGTAGAAACCTCCGAATCGGGAATTGGACCTTCATAGCCAAGATTACTAGGTCGACTTTAGGTAAGAAGAACCCTGGGAATCTAGTACCGGTATGCACTCGAAACGCATCTCCACGTATAGACCGGGAGAGGATAATAATGCAACACAGATGGCGAAGCTTCTCGGTACGATTAAGGCCCTCCTTAGTTGGTTCCATTTCGCCATTTGATTTGAACCGATCCGCCGTTTTCCCTGCTACGCTTGGCTTTTCTATGATGTACAGTGTACAATAGATAATGCCTCTTGTGAATTCCCAGGTCGCTTACAATACTACCTAGCGAGAGATATAGTGTGACCAGATGTTAGGCGGAAGAATGGATAGTCTAGATGAAACTTAAACGTCGTGCACGTTGTAAAAGCGACCGCGAGCCTGGTTCACCTTTCATAATGCCACATTCTGAAATAATTCTTCCAGAATGCTTTAGGATGACGCATTATTCTTTTGATAGCGATATTCTTCTTGCACACGAAAAGGTTCTGTCAGCATCCAGTTCTTTCGTTTCTTTAGCTCTCGATCACAACAACGCTGATAAAATGCGATTTGTGTGCGGCACTCGTCCAGTGGATTGTCGCCAGGCTGAGGCAGGCTTGAATCGTTCGCCGCAGTTTGCGCAGCCTTTTCGTCGACTTGCACTTTAACGTCGTTGAAATATGATTTGTGAAAGCCGGCTTTCTCCATGTCCCGAGCTTTGCTCGTCGCCTCGTTTGCCAAACAAGAAAAGAGCTTTTGAGCGTGCGTTTCGCATCCAGCCGGCTCTACAGGAAAATACGGTGGAAGTCGTGTCGGCCCGTCGGGCAGCTTTGGCTCCCCACGAACGGCATCCAAGATTCGGTAAAGCACCATTCTATATTCAAAGTCGGTTTGTAGACGTCCCTAATCAGTGAAATAAGTAATTACAGTGACGGTTTAACCATGAGAAGATACAAAATGCAATTGTGTTTTCATGGTTGATTTTTCGATCGAATGTCGAGTGGGGAAATAATAAGTCAGCGGGGGCGAAAGGACGGGGATAACTGACGATCAACGATGGGCGGACAGACGCTTTCGCGTTGAACGAAATTTTTCGCTGTTTTGAAATCGGACATTTTCGTAGAATACACAAAACAGCAGCCGAGTACCGCACGAGACTGAAATAAAGGGCGAAAATTTCTCGCGCAACGCGCAACGGCATTTCTTTTTTGAAAAAAAGATACCTCTTATCTGTCGACACAACAAGAAAAATATTCGCAACCGCCCTGAGCCAAGACACTTTGAACCGAGATAGCATCTCAGTCAAGAAGATGAAAGAAACTAAGGCGCTTTTAATACAGGGACCAAACATTTGGTCGGCGTGTCGAGAAGGTAACGAGAAAGTGGTTCGACGGGCGATCCGCAAGCACCACGCCCTGATTCACGAGCCCGATTCTGTTGGAGGGCGTCCACCACTATTCTTGGCCAGTCGATTAGGGCACGGATCGATCGTAAAGCTGTTACTGGACGCTGGTGCTCGAGACCGCGACGGAACGGCCTTTGTAGTCGCAAAGAATGAAAAGGTTCGCAATTTGCTCCGAGTTCATGATACAGGAACTGTCCAATATACATGTCAGGACCTGACAGCAGAACATTCTATTACGGGCTTTGATTCACAAATCGCTGCTATTGAGCATTTGAAGCGCACATCGGTCAAGCTGATTGTCGAGCGACACGACGCTGAGGCTAATGCGACGCCTGTACAACTACAACAAGAAGGTCTCGCTCTATCACCCAAGCATTCAGTAAATGCGAATGCAATAAAAACATCTGTCAACGATATTGGCAATGGCAAAAGAACGCATCTGTAGAAAAGATAAAGGCTGCACATATACCTCGCTCATTCAGCCGTTTTGGAGGAAGTCAGACAATGTTTGCGAAAGCAATGTCGTTAAACAACATTCGGATGATAAAATTGAGTCGAAGTCACAGCCATTGTTACAGAAATACGGAAAGACAAGTGACGAGACAATAAAGAGTAAATCTGGGCCGCTCAACGAGAGGACTGAGTCGACGGACGACAGTGGGCAGATCTTGCTGAAGTTTTACAAGCCGAAGCGAGAGTGCGAGATATCGAGTACAGCGAATGGTATGAGAGAGATGAAAGTAGGCACTGAGCGAACATCAAGAAATGCAAGATCTACTGTGGTACCAGTGCCGAGCACTGAAAAGAATAAGTCGAACCAAATTGGCAAGAACACGACGGCAACTACGACAGGAAAAAAGGGTGGTGGTAATAGCTGTGTCTGCAAATAAAGATCGAGTGATTGAATCTCATCGTACTTTGAAAGTTGGTCTTGAGAAGAGCTGCAATTCTCTGCGTGGAAGCCAGTGCTCAAAGTGGACACCGCCTGTCGTCGGAGTAAAGCCTAAAATCAGAAAAAGCGTGACGTTTGCCCTCGATCTCGAATCCTTTCATTGGGACGAATCAACACAGCGCACCGATGAATTGTCTTACCTTGACGGATATCAGTCGGGCTCTCGCGGGCGACGAGAGTGTAATGAGTGAAAGTGACGACGAAGACAATATCATGGAAGACATGATCATTGGAATGTCCTTGATCATGGATGACATTGTTCGAGACGCCCCCCAAGCGGTTCGTGAAGCAATGGGTGGTTGCTTTCCCAATGGCGCCAGTTCTCCCGCGATCTATTCGCGGCGTTCGCGCCTTTATAGTATGAGGAGTGCCGTATAAAGATATTCAGAGCTCGGTCATTTTGCACAATATCACTCAAGAAATGCGGGCGTTACATGTTGCCTGTTGCCAGTTGTCACGACATGTATTGACACTTGACACCAAAGAGATCGTGTCATGGAAACAATAGCGTTTGTGATCATTTGGTCATGTTATTCGCGAGAGAATGATTTCCGGATCGTAGTTTACGGATCGTCAATCAACAATTTTGAAAGTTTTGGAGGTAATACTCCCTTTTGGAAGATTAGTGATTAGTGATTAGTCATTTTTTAATCATATTATTTACAGCCGTTCTGGGTGTTTGTTGCTTTATATTGGATGTTGAAAGTGTGGACGAGAGAATTGTTTGTATTCGTGAAACACTTAGAACTTAGATTTTAGGCTGTCGGCTCTCGGCTCTCTCGGCTTCGCACCTTAAGGTAATGCAGCATACGAAATTTGAGGTTTTCCAGTAAACGTGCTACATCCGACATGACACGCTTTTCGAGGAACAGAACGAAGAACACAAAAATGTTGAAGGCAAAGCGCCGAGTGCGCTTTTGCTGGAGTAAATGCAGAACGCATAAAGAATGGTTCACTATGAGACTTGACATGCCGCATGCCGCAATTCGAAAAGACGATCAATATCCAATATCCAAACGACAATTAGTAGTTTATTGAACGTGAAAGTTCGCAAGTTTAAAAACATGTGACACCATCTCGTTTTCACGCTTTGTTCTTGGCGTCATCTCAACAATTACAAAACTTTGAATTTCAAGAACATCACACGCTCATCACAGAGAAGCAATCATGTTATCTCCCAACCGAATGCGCGCAAGTGTTACTTTTGATGACAATGTGTATGTCGTCCCGATCAACAAAGTCTCGCCCAAATCGGTTGAATCCTTTTGGTACACCAAAGATGAATACGAGCGGATCAGACATCGATGCCTCACTTGTATTCTGAAGCAACAATCCGGGATGTTCAAAGAATCTTCAAAGAATTCATTTCTTGGTCTGCAACACCTCACTGTGGAACGCAAACTGCAGCGAAATGTCCACCGCCGCATTCGACTTATCGAACTACAAGAAGAATTTCGGATGAAGAGAGTATGCGAGTCTGCCCGAACAGCATAACTTATTCTTCGTGTCCCAATAAATGTAAACTAGGACTGCTATGCCGCTATTAAAAACAATTTTACCCGTCAAACTCGTTTTCTTCGTCGTCACTCTCGTTCCATAGCGGATCCTCATCCAGATGATTGTCATGATCAGTCACAGGAGATGGCTTGCTATCTGAATCTTCGTCCGACATAATCTCTATGACATCCAGCGAAGCCTTGCCAGCTTTGGCTTGAGGCATTGGCTTCTTGGCTCGTTTGGTCTTTGCTGTTGTTGTCGTCGCTTTCTTTGTGACTTTGGTTTTCTTTTTTCGTCGCAGCCGCCGTCGGTTTCTTTGCTGGCACTTTCCTTTTCTTTGTCGAAAGCCACTCGCCGGCAGCGGCAGCTGATTTCCGCGGAGCTTTGCCGCAGTGACAGGTTTCGGACTTTTGGGTGCTGGATGTTTTGGCAGTGAGACCATTACCTGAGGATTCGGTGATTGCAAGAGACGGTGACCAAGTTGACCCAAAACGACATAGATAATCGTGCTGATGGGGAAAAAGTTGAGAATTCATGTCCGGCTGAAATCGTATCATCTCAAAGAGTCCAACAAACAATGTGCTTACTCGTATGCTGTCCACTTGGGGTCTGATTGTATTATATTCTCCAAAAGTAAAGAAATAATGATTCGTTCGCAATCATCCGATGATAAATTGTCTTTCGACGGTGGGTTTTCTTGTACGCTGTTCGTCGAAATGAGTTAGATGAAACGCCCTACAACTGCCTACACAACACATTTCATAACGTACCAAGGCAAAGCATTATCAGGTCGCGTACGCCAGTCTTTCAAAAGCATGGCCGGGGTCACTTTCGATCCTTCTTGCTGTCGATGGTGCAATATTTGCACCAATGTTTTCGCGTGCTTTCCGACTTCCCGACGCTCTGACGTGATACCGTCATTCTGCCTACAAATCTCCTGCAGAGAGCAACCATCGTCCGATTCACCGAGATGTGTCATAAGGGTTGCACGACAGACAGCATCATTTCCATTCATTTGACCGTAACGTATCATCGGCCACACTAACTCTTCCCCACTAGAACCGTGCACCATCTTCAGCATGCGCATGACGTCCTTCGTTTCGACGCGTTAGTCAATCTGTGAAGCAATCATTGGTAACCCCACACACGCTTACCTTTGGACTATAGTACAAAACGCAGTCCGTCGGTGATTTCCATCTCTCCCAGCACGCCCTGATTCTTGATAATACGCTTCGAGTGTCTTGGATATAGAATGATGCAGCACAAACCGAACATTGGGTTTGTTGATGCCGAGTCCAAACGCTATTGTAGCGACAACTACTTGTGTCTCATCTCGCATCCAGCTTTGGTGAACATATTCTTTTGCGCTTTCGATACATCACTGTGATAGGGCCTAGCAACAACTCCCAGTTGACACAATTCATAGGCAACAACATCGGCATCTTTCCTTGACAGAGTGTAGACAATTCCTGGACTTTGAGGATATTTGGAGTGAATGAATTCCGCCATGGCCGCAGTCACAGCACCCTTTCCTTCGGGTTTGGGCACGACCGAGTACGTCAAGTTGGGTCGATTGGCCTTGGATCGAAAAAATTGATAGTCTTTCATTCGCAAGATACGACGCACATCGTCTCGAACCCGCTCAGAGGCTGTCGCCGTCAAGGCCAGAAGTGGTACCGTAGGAAAGTGGGCCTTGAGAACGCCCAATTTGGTGTAATCAGGACGAAAATCATGTCCCCACTGACAGGCGCAATGACATTCGTCAATGACAAAACGCGCCAACCTACCTTGCGCATGCAATTTATCCATTTCACTCCCCAGTTTGTTGGATTGGCTGATCTTTTCGGGCGTCACAAACACAAGACAAACTCCTTGATCGGGATCACGCACACGCTGCCATCGTTCCGCGTGTTCAGACGTTCCTAATCCAGAAGTAAACGAGACGGCGCTGCCCGGTTGAAACTGATTCATTTGTTCTTCTTGATCTTGAATGAGCGATAGTAAAGGACTGACAACAAACGTGACTTTGTGGCGCTCCATCAGCGCCGGCAACTGATACGTAAGCGACTTGCCGCCACCGGTGCGCATCAAGACAAATACATCACGACCGCTTAGCGTCGCATTGATAATCTCCTTTTGATGATCTCGAAAGGAAGGAATCCGAAATTGCCGTGATAGAATATCGCGCATGCGTTGTGACCAGGAAACTGTTCATCGCGGCTCCAGCGTTCGAGTGGATCGATCGTTGCAACCGTTTTTATTATCGAAGTAGGCCGAGGACGATTCAGCTCGAGAGGACGCAACGGAGGATTCGACAACGAAGACACTGATATCGAGGACGCCCTCCTTGCTTGTAAGGTAATTGTGTAGTAGGTTCGGGTAACACTTCGTCGGGATGTTGTGTTAGTCTTTGTTGTTGCGTAATGGAGGGTCGTTCCGGTGACGATGAATAATGTTCCTTCTTCGTCTTGATGTTGCTGCGGTTCTACTTGCTGATTCGTTTCCGGCTTGATTTCTCGCAAATCTCTATGTTTATTCATTATTTGCTGCTCCATTTGATCAATTTCGTCGTCTAATTGCGCCAGCTCTTGATCTGTTTCTTCCATATTCGCCTCCAATTCCTTTATTTGCGCTTCAAGTAAAACCTTTTGATCAAAGAATTCTTGCATTTTCTCGCGCTTTTGTTGCGTTCTTCTTCGAGAAGCGACAGCTTTATTACGTGCTCTTCCATTCCAATAAGAGACTGATCAATATGAAAGGGAAATGAATCAAAGATGAAAACAGAGCGCCATGGTCAGAAAAAAATGCGGTTGGTGCGATGCGGCGTGCACCGTAAAGGCGCATGGTGAATGGTATGGGCATCATAGCGTGGAACATGAAGCATATTTTATGTATAACCTAGGTATAACCGAAACGACATTGGGACCTTCCGATAATAACAAACAATAGCTAACTAAAACTAGCACTCTAGCGAGACCACGCTTGATATTAGTTTCCCAAATCATGAAAGGTTGGCGAGCTGATATTCTAGTACACCCAACAAATTTTCTCACTTTCCAGCGCAACTTTTGAAAGGATCGTAAGTGATACGCAAATCACGAGATAATTAGTTAACTCATGGCATTCGCTTCTTATGCAAACTACAGCTCAATTGAATGTTTAACCCAGCACTCCTATATATTCCTGCTATACAATCTCAGCAGCGTCGTGCCGCTTATCCTGTGATAGACGTGTATCCGCATCGAGTGATGCATCCAAGATTGCTTTGCGTTTCTTCTTTGCTTTGATTTCGGACGCTCGGCTTGGCACTATTCCATCGTCTTGCTGCAACAGTTGCACTACCTCTTCTAATTGCACAACAATGTCACGAAACGACGGTCGTTTGGCAATATTAGCCTCCCAACACGCTTCCATTAAACTCGCCCACGAATACGGCCACGATTTGTGTGGTTTCGGTCGCTGACCCTGTTGCACGACTTTTCGTCGTGCATACGCTGATTGAAACCCGCAAACGGCGTTTGCAACGAACAAATCTGCCAAAACAAAATCCCAAACGAATACGCATCGACTGTTTCATTGTACGGCCGATCCAATGCAATCTCGGGTGCCATGTACCTGTTCATTCATTCACGGTCGAAGGGTGAGTCGGCCGAAACATGCACAAGGCGCTCATCGAAAATGTTCATTTTTTTTACCTCAAACTACCAGTATTCCCGTCAGTAAATAGCAGCCATCTTCATTCCGAGGCGTGCCCTCCAATCGTTTGGCCAATCCAAAATCAAATAACTTGACTTGTCCCGTATGTTCCTCAAAACCCAGATTATCCGGCTTGATATCACGATACACAATCTGTTTGGCATGTAAATACTCGATCGCTTTGGCAATATCCTGGTCACATGCAATCGCTCTTTCCATACGGCATGCAATTGCGGCGCTTTCGCACAGCAATACCCACAGACAGGAAACCAGCGCCCACTCGCTTCTCCAACCAACTTTCTCCAGTAATTGAATTTTTGTCCAGCGTCATATCAAGTCGATCCAACACAACAAAGAATCGATTTTCTCTTGGATCCGTATTGGCCATGGCGCGCATTTGTATAATATGGGGATGCGACAGTGTGCGCAAGAATTCAGCTTCAATCGCCAAGTCGGTCACTCCCTTGACGTGTTCTTCGACGGGTAAATCCGTGCGTAACATCTTGAGGACAAAGGCACGTGACTGATTGATTTCGCGGGCCAATTCTTTGCGTTGTTGTGTATCTGCTTCGTCGGTATCATTAACATCGTCGAGATCGACTGCAACGATTTCAGAGACTGTGGAAAAGCCGCCTGTTCCGATGGAGCGTCCCAACGTAATTTCTGCAAGAGAAAAGTATGAAGAGTAAACAAGTTAAGAAAAAAGAAACTATAGAGAAACGAAAAGCACAATAATCGACAATTCACTTTTCAAGAGACTCACCGGAAAACGCAAATTGCACAATCCTTTTCGGTTCTTCTACCATTTTTGGCATATCAATCGAAAGCTGCTGATTGTGTTGACTGTAATAATTCCAAGGATATAGACGAGAACGAGTTTGTGGTGTTTTTCGCTTCATGCAAAGCAAGAAAGAAGCTAATGAAACAGCAGTAAAATGCAAATGTTGCGCGTTGTGTCGCTTTTCGCCATGGTGGACATGTGCACTGTGCACTGGAAGGTGCGGGAACGCACCTCTGCTTTGGTACATTTCTCTACGGCGTCCTACTGGTAATGTGCACAGTTTCCCGGACAGTCCTGTGCTTCCTCTCAGAACTCCGGGTACTTTTCACGTCAGTACGTCGTACGTCCGAAATTCGGTTATGCGTATGGTATCGAGTATCGAGCGTATCTCCTATCTCCACTCTCTAAGAGTAGAGCTTTACAGTACGACAACGACAAGCGAAATCGGAATTTGCTCTTTGGGAATAAAAAAAGCAAATATACGGGTTTACGACTTACGACTGAAAATGTCTTGCTACGCGGTTTACAAGATTACAATAAAATTGAGAGTAGAACGAATCTTGAATCTTGAAAGGCCTCTTTTCAATTTCTTGAATTTGGTACTACTTTATTAAACTCTTTCTACATAAACAAAGAGATAAACCGGACATCCGCACACCTCCGCATTCGATGAAAGATTCTACTACCCAATAGATAGCAAAACGGTGCATGCTGACGCAAGCGGCATTCGGCGAGGCTATTAGACTATCAGACAATCGGCCAGTTAAAAGAAAACCTGCTATCCATTGACATCGACTATAGACGTTGTTGTGGCTAGTTTCCCTAATCAAATTCCCTTCAAGTTTGTATGCGCTTGATAGGTAATAGGAATCCAAAAGCTCTTCTCGAGATTCAAACTGCCTTAACCGTGAGGGGAAGTTTTGATAAATTTCTCTTCATTGTCACATAAAAACGAAGGAGAAGAAAAAACTCAAGATTTACGAAGCGCACAACCAAGAAATCATCGGTTCATTGCACCGCCACCCATCATCATGCAAATACCAAGCATCTTGAGTCCACGCTTTTCGGCATCCGAGAAAATGCCCGGAGGAAGAAGAAGAGAATCGTTAGGACTGAAATCGTCGTCATCGGGCATTCCGAAAATTCTTTCCGTGCCCTTGTCGAAAGCGATGGCTGTTCGACGCATCGGTGAAGAGGACGATGATCGATGGAGCTCGAATTCATCGTCTGAATTCTCGTTGGATGCCCCGCCATCACCTCCGAAACGTAAAAGATGATTCATTGTTGGGGGTGAATAATCGTCATCGCCATCAAATTCATCACTAAACTATACGATTCGTGCATGGTCTTCGAGCCGAGTCCTTTTACTTGGTGTACACTCATCGCGCCTCCTCTATACTGATCCTTCGTTTGGCAACTCTGCCATTCAAGCTACTGCCTGCTTACCTCGGCAGGAATCACAATACGATTTCAGTTTGATTCGCAAATCTCAGATAGCCGTAACTATCCGATGTCGAGTCGAACGGTAAAGTTGGATGAGAGGCTAACATATAACTCTCAGCTCGCACGTATGCTAACTACACTTACACCAGAAATAGTAATAAAGACTTTACTTTGCTGAAGGAACTATTCCTTCCTGTATTCCTTACCATGTACCAAAACTAACAAATATATTCAGCTTGACCCCTGAGGAGATCGACACGTGAAAGCTAATCGACTGAAACTAATAATTTTTTCAAATAAAGAGCGCGTCCTTATTAATGAATTAGTTAGTGTACATGGCGTTTGTTGTGAATTATGCGGCTTGACTTTTCCATCTTTGTATCGATGGATAGTGCGTGAGAGATTTAAATAAAAGAGAATAATACAGCATCACGCTTCATCACAGAGGATAAACGACTGTCGTCTGCCCGGTTTCCGTAGACCATGCTGTGCATTATTCATGAAACTATCGGACGAGGACCACCGTGACAGTTGTGGTCTCTTCTGTATTAACAGTGCAGTTGGCATTTTCGTTTGAAACTCGATCATTCTGTTTTGTGTCAAGTTAAAGACGACTTGCTTGGAGGAGGATGAATCAAATGTTGTGGAAGACATGTTCATGGAGTGTATGACGTGTTGGTCTTGTCGATGTTGTTGTGAAGTGCCAATCGGCGTCTCGCAGTTGGCGTCAGTGTCAATGGTGTGTGAATGAAGCGACTCGACGTTGGCGGATATCTGTATGGTGAGGATAACGATGATGAAAGAGATGAATGGTTAGAGAAGAGATGTTTATAAATCGAATGCCGCAAACGAGGATCCCGCTTTATATGTAATTATTCTTTGCGCTGTTTTGTGTTTTCAAAATCGGCTTGTAAAAACAGATGTGAATGTGATGTGAATGGTGAAGGTCAAACGTCAAACACTAAAAACACCAAACATAAAACACTTACCAAAGAAAGAACACCAAAAGGGTGGTACATTGGTACATCACAATCTATAGTACGTCGGATGCATTTTGGTCATAATTACGGACCAGTTCCACTGCCTTCGCATTTTGGATGAAAAGTGGTGCGTGGCGTGATCGTCAAACGAGAATGACTGGCATAGGGAGGAAGGACAAGAGAGTCAGAATGTACTTTTACGTGGCGACGCATAAAGTTTCGTTCAAAGAAGTAATTAAGCGTGGACACATTGACGATTGACGGTCATTGGTCATTCGTCATCGATCAATTGGAATGCTAGTATTAGATATACTGTAAAACCTTTTTCCACGTAACTGGCATTTAGCTTGTCCTTCGACCGTGTCCATTGATTTTGTCGCGGTTCGTGATTCATTCCGATTTCCTACCAATCGGGAATGATTGTGCACCTTTGCTTTTGACTATTTGACGAGAAAAGGCGATTGAAAAAAGACGATGATTGCAAACGAACTCAAAGGCAGCAAACAATGTTTCCTTTGTTCCTGGCCAACGCAATAATACTCAGCAATAATAGAAGCAGAGCACTGCAGAAGAGTAAAGGAAAACGCTTATAGAAAGCGAATCACATTCGTTCGCATGATTTCTTCATTCACAAGATTTACAGCAGTGTCGGGCAGACGATCTCTTTCCGTTTTATTTCCTTGCCACTTTCTTCTTCTCTATCGACTCGGCACATTGCCCAAAAGCAAGTACGATGCTACCATTCCAGTCATTTAATAAGCAGCAGCAGCAATAATGCCGACATCAGCAGCACACAGAACATCACCCACAACCCCAATCGTTATCAGCGCCTGCAAGTTTGCATTGTGGGGCCACCGAACGCGGGAAAATCAACGCTATACAATCGATTGTGCCGTCCTTCGCGTCGTCGTCCCGCTTTGGTCAGTGCAACAGCAGGAACGACCCGAGATACGCTCCAAGCGGTCGGGCAACTCGGAGGCCTGACCTTTGACTTGATGGACACGGCTGGATTGACGCAAACGGCGCAAATGGCGTCAATCAGTCCTAGTCATGCACATGTAGTGCTGTTTACTCTCGATGGACGCGTTCCTGTGACGCGGCCGGTGCAAGAATGGGCTCGTTGGTTGCGGCAGCGCTATCTGTCGAGTCAGGAGGATACGCGGGTTGTGGTGGTGTGTAATAAATTGGAACATACGGCAACCGGTCGTGAGGATTTTGATGAATACTGGCATGAATGGCTGGCATTGGGATTGGGAGAACCGGTGGCTATTTCGGCGATTCATGGTGACGGACTAGCTGATCTAGCTGTGATTTTGGAACAAGAGCATGAGAAGCGAATGCTGTTGAATATAGATGTAAACGAAGCAACCGATGGCACAATTTCAGAGCAAGAGCAAAACACTGACGAAACAGCCGAGAACAAAGCACTGACCATGGCCATTTTGGGACGCCCGAATGTAGGAAAATCAACACTGGTCAATGCCTTGTTTGGTTCCGACCGCGTTTTAACAGGACCGAATCCTGGTGTCACACGCGATGCGGTGACGATCCCTTGGACATGGCAAGACCATTCCATACAGTTGGTGGATACGGCTGGTATCCGTAAACCACAACACACGTCCAAATCACACAATTACAACAACAACGACTCGGCGTGGTTGGAAGAACAAGCCGTCCAAGACGCCTGGAGAGCTTTGCAATTCTCGCATGTCGCAGTCTTAGTATTGGATGCACATGCTCGACAATTGACGCAACAAGATTTGCGCATTGCTGCCGCCATTGTTGAAGAAGGACGTGCTCTGGTCGTGGTAGTCAACAAAATGGATACGTTGCTGGAAGACGGTTACTCTGTCAAAGATTTAGAAAAGGATGTTCGTGAACATTTGGAATCGCGATTTCCTTTGCTGCGCAACACACCCATTGTTGTATTGAGTGCACTGCACCAAACATCACAAGCCATTCAACAAGCATTACTCCCCGTCGTCGTCCGAGCCGAACAACGTTGGCAACGCAAAATCACAACAGGTCAATTGAATCAGTGGATGGCTGAAATTCAAAAGAATACACTCCCGGCTCTCATTTTCCCAAAATCAAATACATGGTGCAAACCAATACAAGACCACCGACCTTTGTCTTGTTTAGCAATAATGTTCCGGCGTCGGATTCGTATGTGCGCTACTTGACACGTCACTTTCAAGATACCTTTGAATTGTACGGCATGGCCGTGCGTTTGTTCTTTCGTTCCAGCAAGAATCCTTTGTTCCGTCATCTTCTTCGTTGTCATCGTCATCTAGCATCAGCAAGACGAACAAGATGAAGAAAGCACGCGGAGGAAGTGGTCTGGGCGGACGTGAGGCTCGTCAAGAACGTAAAGTGAAAGCGTTAAAAGTGGAGAAGATAAAGTAAAGCGTCGCCGTAGAATCAAGCGCAAATAGTAAACTCTTAACGAATATAATGAAATTAATGAATAATTTTCTCTCTATTCTCATGTATGATAATTCTGTGCAGTCGAATGATCGACCTCATATATATGTATATATACTTGCCTATTCTTCTTCTCGTCTTACCCCCTTTCCTCATTCACCTCATTCATTACTCAATAGTAATGCCGCATATCATTCGCACCCAACGCACTCGCCATGCGTATTTGCCTTGCCGGAGGAGGATGCGATTGTGTCACCAAAGGCACATCATCCAACAATTCCGACATGACACTTGTTGGACTCGACCTTCTAGCGACAGCCGCCCGACTCGTCTCTTTTCGGGTGTATTACTATTAGTCAACGAAGACTCCGCCTCGTTATCGGTCGTAACGGCAAACGCATCGGCCGTTCCCATCAGTCTGGCCCAATTTCTCGCATCTTGCGAAAAGGTTTCCGACAATCGTGCCAACACAGTCGCTCGGTAATCGTCTTCGGCGTCTTGTAATTTCAGTTGCGCGCGTAATACAGATTGTAGTGTTCGTTGTCGCACATCGGCTCGTTTCGACGCATACTCGACATGAATCCAACGTTCGAGGCCTCGCCGTAATCCTCCATGACAAGCCCAGCGATTCAATGTGTTTTGAGTTTCGTCACACGTCTTTCCGTACAGATTGGTCAATAAAGACGAGTAACCGTATTTGTTGGATTCTTTTGCAACGACCATGGCTTTGCGTTTCATGTGACTCAATTCGCAAGCTTGGTACCAAATGTCTTGCGGTGAAACAGAAGAATGATCCAAAATGGCTTGGCTCGAGCAAATGTTGATATCGGTTGTGAATTGTATGCGGCGTTTGCGTGCACTACTATTCGTATCTGTATTTGTGTTGTTTGTCATGTTATTGATTGTGTGTTGCTTTGATTAATGTTATGAATTTATTGTTGTTGTAAACAATGATAATACTTTCCTTATTCTCTCTCGATTCCAAGCTCGTCCTCATGCTCCATCTTCGTGCAACATTGGTTGCCCACAAAACAAGGTGACGAGTGACGAGGAACCAAACGCCAAGCACCTTGGGTACAGTACTCCGACACATGTATAAGACCTATAAGTACAAGGACACGGAACTTGCGCGCGAAAGTAATCGTGGAATTTCGGCCATGCGCAAGTTCAATTTGGAAAAGGCCCAAAGAAAGTCCAAGAGTAGTAGTTACTATACACAATGGAGTACATTCGTGAAGGCCTTCGCTCGTTCCGATGACAACCACTGGCATTCAAAATGGGTGGAGGACGGATCGGTCGGTTTCCGGTTCAACTCTGTAATGTCACACCGGGTCTCGTGTCACGCCGTCGCGGACTTTTTATTTTGGAGATCGTCGCGACGATGATCGCCTCATTTTCATTATTTTAGCATGAACATAAACACAATGATAAGACTTCTTTGCATCTTCTTCTCGCTCATAGACGCAACCATACACAGCTACTCCGGCCCCGCTTGCACAGGAAGTTCTTCCAATGGCTGCGATTGCGACAATTCGCAATGGGAATGTTCCGTTGGTTACGATAAATTGACAACGTGTCCGCACGGTGCTTGTTTTGTGTCAATGCAAGGGCAACCGACGTGTGGAGAGTCCTATTTGTGTCAGCCGTGTCATAGTGATGAGGATTGTTTAGCTCCGCAGTGAGTCAGTCTAGAATTCAAATAAATGGAGGTGAATGGAAATTGTATTGAATCAATTCTCACCCATTTCCTTCCTTCTAATTCATTGCAGTGAAGTATGTGTTTGGTATGGCCTTCCCAACAATACAGACTGTGCATCAAATGGATATGATTGTGCCACAGAAGGAAGTCTTTGTGCGAGTACTGTGTTATCAGTGTTTGCATCGCAAGGGTGAGAATGAGGTGAATGAAATGAAATTGAAATGAAATGAATGAAGAGAGACGCTACATGGAAGGTTGTAGTGCGATAGGCGAATTTCGAATGCGTATACCCAGGAAGGCGCAGTTCCAGTGAAAGGTTGTTAGACGCGTGCTTGCATGTATCACGAAACTCGCAAATGCGCAATTGTAATTGCGAGCTTCGTATCGCGCGGGCCGGGAAGGGCACCGATAGCGATCGGTCTATCTGATTATTAGACTTTTGACTAGATCGAATGATCTACATAGACGAGAACCGTTGCCATAATCTTATTATTTCATTCAGAACACATCGTCAAAGACGAAGTATAGAAACGTTAATTCGACTATTGACTTGGTACAATATAATATTATATTACTTTACTTTCTCAAACAAAACAATATTTCAAGGAACCCGCGTCGCACAAACTTGCCGACCTTCCAACAAACCTGAACAGAGGCTTCTGGAAATGCGTCCTACATAGATGCATGCTTCACTGAGTTTCAGATAGAATGCGGACGTACCGTAGTAAAGAAAAGGATGAGACGACGAATGCATGAATGAATACACAATTTATCTGACGACTCACCCAACCGCACATTCATTCGACGACGAACACTCCTTTCCACCTCCTACAGCACAAATCGGTTCTCCTTCCACTGTCGTCACACAACCACCTTCTCCATTGTTGTTGGGACAAATAATAGCACTGTTCGGGTCTCTGCAACGATACTGACTGTTGTCACAATTGCATCCATTTTCTTCGGAACCGATGCAAGCGGGAGCGCGGGGTCCGCTGAGAAATGTACTGCGATCGGAAAACAGTGTCGTTGTTGTTGTTGTTGTTGTTGTTGTTGTTGTTGTTGTTGTGCTGTGGTTGGTGTCATGAGCAAAAGCAACGCAAGAACGACAAGCAGCGTCTGATGCGGAATGAAGACGGATCTGTTCATCTTCATATAAATTGATTCTTTCTTTGTAAAATAGATAACAGTATCTCGTTGTCAGATGATGATGATGATTACGATGATGATGATGATGAACTACTGATGGTACGCGCAGGATCTTTTGCATCAAGAATTTTGCATCGAAAAATTTGGGACGACTTTTGGCTTTTCTGTTCTGAAAAAAAGTCTTGCTCGTCGCGCGTTCCTTGCGCGTTCTGAAAGAATGTGGTACGTAGTTCGTCCGTAAAGAGGAAATCGACGATAGAGACAAAACGTTCAACTTTCAACAATACAATAAAGACACCCGGAAGTTGAAGGCCTCGTTCGCCGACTGATGCAGAATGCGTCGGAGGATCGATTTATTTTTCGTTTTCTTCCAACAATAACAAGCAAAGAGCAGAGATAATACTGGTAGTTATACCTTTTCCGACCTATTTGCAACAACAGGACTCTCTAAATACAGCAATTAGCATAAAAGAAGAAGAATGACAACACGATTTAAAAGCAAACGAATAGGCACAGACATTAGAATAATACAAGGCAACCAAAGAGCACTTTTCTAATTCTCCTTGTCATTACAAATCATGCTCAGTCCTTTCTCCTTTCCGTCCCTCATAATCAGCGCTATCTATCATTGACTTTAATATCCTCTGAACAAGACCAGCAACGAAAGCAAAGACAACAAACGAGAAACAATACACTCGATCGTCGCATACACGCGCACTCTCCGTCCAACAATATTCCTGTTGCCGGCGTTTCTTCTTCATCATCTACTCCAAACCGCAATCAACACACAACCATAACAACAACTCCCGCCTCATGGGAACAGCGAATTCGAAAAGCAGGACGACAGGGTCGCACGGACGAAGCCATGTCACTCTACGAGACACTCTTGCATCAACAACCATCCTTTCTCAACATTCGTCACGTCAATGCGGCTGTCGATGCCCTCGCTCGGGCGTCGCCTCCTCGACTCGAACAAGCACTGCAGTTGGCACAAGCGTCGCCGTGTCGGGTCAATGTGTATACACTGGGAACGTTACTCAATGCCTGCGCACGCGCCGGAGATGCCGTCACCGCACAGCGGTGGTTGCGACAAGCCGATACACTCTTTCCGCAAAATCCAATCACACCCAATGAAGTGTGTTATCAAGCTTGCATGACGGCTTGTGTCCAAGCCAATGACTTTACTTCGTGTCGCAAACTATTCAACGAGGCACTCGAGAAAGGTGTGCCCTTGACAGTGATTGGGTACAATATTGTCGTGTCGGCCGCGGCCAAACAAGGGGATTGGCAAACGGCTGTTTCAATTTTGAAGCACATGCAAGCGCCTGACTCGAAAACTCCGGTTCCCGATGCGGTGACGTACGGAACACTCTTGGCGGCCTGTGAAGCGGCTGGGCAGTGGCATCAAGTATTGGAGCAGGCGCAAGCTATGCAACAAGAGGGAGTCGAGCTGGATGTGAGAGCGCTGAGTAGTTGTTTGCATGCGTGTCAGCAATTGGGACGGGCGGAACAGGCTGTGCAGTTATTGGAGCAAATGAAAGCATTGCCGGCAATAGCAACGCAAATACCTGACGCTGTGGCGTATCGTTTGACCATTTCAGCGTGTGCGCGGGGAGGAAATTTATCAGAAGGTCTAGGATTGTTGGAGGAATTGGAAACACAATTTCCGCATGAAGAAGCCAATGTAGTGGCATACACTGCTGCTATTGCAGGGTGTGAGGCAGAAGGACAGTGGAAAATGGCGTTTCGGTTGGTCGATCGCATGCGCAAGCGCGGTGTTCAACCCAATGAAATGACGTTTGTGGCAGTTCTTGCTGCATGTGCGACGGCTTGTGCGCGTCAATCAGTCTCGCCGTCATCACAGAAGACTTCCGTAGTAGATGCTGCGCCCACAAATACTACCATGCTGGAACCTCACCAGCAGGCCTTGAAGCTGCTGCGCGTCATGAAAAAAGATCCCACTGTAGTGAATCCCAACATTCACATTTACAACGCTGTGTTGCGTGTTTGTGCGGAAGCATGTGATTTAGAAGGAGCCTTTGCGTTTTATCAAGAGTTGCTGGAACATCAAGATTCGTCACGATACTCAACCGAAGAAACGAAAGACTTGAAACCAAATATTGTCACATTTGGGACACTCATGACCGCATGTGAACGCGTGGGGAGCATGGAAGGTGTAACACAAGTCTTTCGCTGGATGCAGGATATTTCAAATCCTCCAATGAAACCCAACGAAATCGTCTATGGCGCAGCGCTGAGTGCATGTCGGAGAGCACAAAATGATGAGCGCTCCTTTTATTTGTTTGAGCAAATGCTCCAAAATCCGAAGTTACGTCCCAATGTGGCTACATTCAACACGGTGATATTGGCCCAAACCGAAGCAAATACCAAAACATCCATGACGAGAGCACTTTCCGTCTTTCGGTCTCTCTACAGCAACTCCTATGCTCAACCGAATCGTCAGTCGTATCAGATTATGATTCGCGCTCTAGCTTTAGACCGCCGACCGCTCGAAGCCATGACTTTATTGCAACAAATGCAAACAGCTGGCTTTCGTCCCGATGTTGATTTGTATACTTGCACCATTACGGCGTTTGAAAAGACGGGTCAACCAGCTCAAGCATTGAAGTTGATGGAAGCCATGCGCGCGGATGGGTATGACTTTTACTCGAACGGAGTGTTGGACGCTGCATTCAAACAAGGAGTTCAACTTGTGAGCTCGGTACAACGCAATTTAGAAACGAAAACGTTATCCAAGCCTCCATTGACAATACTGGCTACACCCCGTCGTTCAATGAAACAATTGCACAATGGATGGGCCCTGGTTTGGAATAATCAGAGTACATGTAATGCATTAGATCAAAAGCTTGCTAAAGATTTCATCACACATCTATTTCGTAATCGCCATGACTACTTTGTAAATCGCCATTCCCAGCAATCCCATTTGCATGGGTTCCATCGTTGCCAGATTTTGTCGCGCCGTTGGCAATGAGAATCGTCCTGTCGAAGGATCCGTTCCGAGCGCACTGATTGTCCGAAACACATAGGCGGCGGACATGACCATACCCAAGTGTTCGTACCAGGCCTTGGGCGGTTTTCTGGAAGAATCGAGTGGTGGAGGCACTGATGATTCGTAAGAAAATGGAGCTGCTGGTTCATCGGCTGCCGTGGCCTCGGTCAAGGACACTCCAAATGGTTTCAAATCCTTGGCATCGTCATATCCTAGTTTATAGTAGCGTTCCTTGAGAGTCTCCTCGTATAAGTCTCGTGCAACTGTCGAAGCGGGCCGCGTCCTATAGTCCTCGCTGTTCAGATTCAGCGTCTGCGGTAAAGAGCTCGCCGAAGAAGGCATGATCGATCGCACAAAGAAAGCTAGAACCAGCACCATGAACGCCATGCTCATGTACTGATTGGTGGCTATTTGAGACCCTACATAGGGTATTTCTCGAATTCGGTCACGACAGCGTTGAGGGAAATTGCGCAACATGGTTTGTCGCGAAGTGCCCCAATCCGGTGCAACAATTGTCGCCAAAAGCAAAACAAAACTAATGATCATGAGCACACGAGTGAATCCCACCAAGTAAATAATTCCCAAGAGTAATACAAGCGCCGCAGCACCCACATAATGCAACGGCAATCCCGTTCGTTGTGTAATTTGTTGCGTTGCATTTTGTACGAATCGCTGTACATTCCGATCATTCCGCAACAATTGATACTGCCCCGCCATTTGTTCCATCCACGTTGCTTTCACGAGATTCTCTGCTTTCAAGGCAATTTGATCTTGCGATACAGCCATGTGTACAATGTACCGCTGACGATCAGCGGCGTATTGCAAAATGACTCCCAAAGCGCCGTTGCGGTCGGCTCGACTCGTGTTTTGTATTTTAACGACAGTTGTTGGGGGTTTGTGACCCAGCCGTTCGGATCGCTTGTCATTTTGTTGATGTAGTATAGAATACGTGTATTAAAATAGCTTGTGCCTGTATTTCTCTTGATTCGAAGCAAAACGAATGAAGCGAATGCATCGAAAGCAAACAAAATGGTGCTGTCGTCTCTCATCTGTCTTCCTCGCTGATGGGCTAATGTCAGCGTCACAACGTCACGCACATCAACGGTAGGGAAGAAAGTTGATTGACTGTATGCTAAAGTGTAGCGTGAGTTCGGAAGAAACACGAGCGACGTGCTGACGGCGTTTGCTGGCGTCGTGCGTCGTTCGTGTTTCCCTTGCGCGACGTGTACAAAGCGGTGATGCTGCGACAGGAAAACTGTTGGGGCTTGGGGCAAATCAAAACGTACAGAAAATCTGTGGCACGGCACGAGCATGTTCGAGCTCTGGACGATCCAACAAACCTAGCCAATGTATCCCAAGTAATAACCTTTATAAGTTATGAAAATATGCGATTGCAATGATATGAACGAAATCACAGCATTGCCGTTCGTGCTCGATATTAGAGAAAGACAAGAGCCAATCCCAACATCAGCCCCACTCCCACCAACATGCCCAAGACCCATTGAAGCGTCTCACCCGCTGTATCCCGCTCCACCAAAGTAAAGTCACTGGCGTCAACATCGGCGAGACTACTTGCCAAGTCGGTCTCAAATTCCTTGGCCAAGTGAGCTCCCACCATGGGGACATCGGCGCCTCGAGCACCAAGGCCCGTCACTTTGAAGACCATGATGAAGCGGCTCTCCGAAAGAATTTCTATGGTGATATTGGTGCTTTGCAAAGTCCCCGTTGAGTACGCATCGGTGTTGGGAAAAGGACCATTTGGACTCAAGACATGGCCCTTGACAAAAAGTCTTCTTCATCGCCAATGTTCTGTCCCATTTCAATGTCGTACCGACCGTCGGCTTGTTGCACGGCTAGCATGTAGTGGTCCGCTGGCCAGTTTGGACTGCCAGGATAGCCGACCTTTTTCTGAAGTGTTTGGTTCTCATCCACGTGGTAAATGACAATGCCTGACATTGTAGATTAGGGTTTAGCTATAACATTTCGTGAATTATTGCAGACACGAACGAACGAACGTACCTCCCGTCGGCACATCTTTATCATACAAAAGCGGCTGTTTGTTCTCAATCAACAAATATTCGCCTTCTGGATAGCCCTTGGATATTTTGAATAATTGCGAAGACATTTCCAGAGGCTGGAGCGCGTAGTATCCATCGTAGATGATTTCGATCGGTTCGGCCCATCCGATCCGCGATCGACACCATCCATCTAGATATCCGGGCGTTTTAGCTGAAAAATCCCATCCCTGACTGCTGCTCATCGTGGCGACGCGCCCGATGCCCCGACCGGGGGGACATTCAAATCGTACAAATCCGGCAGTCCAAAGCCGTGCGAGAATTCGTGGACAATGGGGCCGATGATGGCGTTTGCGACTGAAAAAATGGTCGGATCGCGACTGAGACAAGTCGGAATACCGAATGCAGACAGCATGGAGAAGCCGGCTACTTCAATATAATCTTTGGAAATCCAATGCGGTTCATCGTCTCCTCCTCTTGGTGCAGACGAACCACTGGACCAGATGCGATCCTTTCGGTGTCCGTTGTGATCCAAGCAAGTGCTCAGGTCCCCTGATTGCAGCGAGAAATTATGTTTATGTGTGAGTTCAGTGAAGCAGAAAAGCGGCATGTATACATCAGCACAGCACATCACAGCAAAGAGAAACAGAACAATCGCATGGAACGAATCAACTGGCAACACGGAACAACTACTCACTTGATTCCGCCATGTAACCCGAATGCAGGACGACCAGATGATTCAAGTAACCTTCCGGTCCTACAAAACCAGACCACCAATCGATTTCTGGATCATTGTCAACTTTGCTCAACGCGAAGCTAAAGAATGGAAAAAAGTTCTGCCCTAAACCCGATGTGCCTCCGGCTGTTTCTACTTCTGTTCGTGACGACAAATCCCAATCTCGAATGACGAATTGGGGCACATATTTGCCGTTGCTGTTTCGTCTTAGCCAATCTCGAACCGATCCGACTTCATTGATTTCGCTGCTGCCAACGCCATTGAAAAACTCTTCCAAGTACTCAATTGTGGGCACTTCGCGATCGGCGTGATCGGCGAATTTGATAGGAAGAACGAGAACTTTGACATTTTCGACGACGGAAGGGTTTAATCGGCGTCTGGTTGCATTTCTTTGGTTTCCTGCTGCAAAGGATGACTTAGTTGCTTCGGCGTTTCGAAGTAGCAGTCTCTCACCGATTTCTTCTACCGAAGGTATTGATGCGGTGGATGGAAGGAAGCTAATTAGGCTTAGAAGAAGGCATTGAATAGCGAATTGACATTTCTTTCTCGCCATTCTTTATCAATTGATAATAGCGTTTCAATAACTGCAAGGTCGAACGAACAGAATACTTTTGTTTAGCAAGCCGACGAATGAGTTGCAGTTTTGTGTTGCTCGGTTGTGACGGCAAAATGCCTAAATGCCCCACCTGTTTTTGGCTTACACAGTAAAACCTTCACAAGTTGGAAGGAAACGAAAATGGGTCTTTCGTTCTTTGCTTTACTGGCGAATTTCGGTTTGGTCAGAAAATGCAAGATCAAGATCAAGCCACTATAGCCTCTAGTGTAGCAACTGACAAAATGCCAGTCAATAATCGAAGTCTTATTGTCGTGTGTCAGGAAGCGGTCATTATAAGTAACTGACGTCGGCCGAATGTAAAAATCAAGTTTTGCATATAACAGCATCAACAAAACTGCCAGTAGTGATCCTTACAGCCACCAGTTACTTTGCACACTTTATCAAATACTCCGATCGTGCATAATGGTGGAAAACGATAAGCCGTTGGCCTTATTGGCGAGGCAACGGATCGTTTACCTAAAGAATTGATTACCGCATAGGACACGCCCGTTCGCCAGTTGCCATTTTTTTTCCAACATAAAGACAAAACAGCAACACCAACAAGAACAGCAAGTCAGATGCGATTGACAATTTATCTCATATCTATAGCGTTTCTGAGGCATGCTGCAGCGCAGTCGTTCATATGGGCTTCCAACGGTGGCGGATGGCGCTCCATGGCGACCGTCATCGGATATGCGAATGTGTTCTATCAAGCCGGCCTGATACAAGACGACAACTCTGCTTTTGAAGCGATTTCGACGAATTCGGGAGCATCCTGGTTCAATAGTCAGTTCTTTTATTCAGAAAAATTCTTTGAAGCAGTGACAAAGTCAACACCGGAGGAGTTGTACGACTTTGTGTTAGATTGGATGGAATCCTATGCCGCCATTTTGATCGAAATCGTCGCAATACAGAAGGATGGCGATGTGATAGATTTCGAACAAGAGCACAAATGATTCATGTTGCAGATATGTTTGCTTGTATGTTTGAGACTGCTACTGCCAACTACGGTGATCCTGGTTGGATGGATCGACCGGTGACACCCGAAAATCGCGTTCCTGCACTTCAGAACACCAACATGTACATGCAGAGCGCACTCATTCCGACTTATCGAAATCGACGACGACTTCTGCACGACACAGTAACGTACTGGGGTCCCACACGGATGCAAGCGAGTGATGAAATCGGTTTTGCGACAAACCTAGCAATGCACTTAGCTGTCAAAACAGATGGGTTGGAATGGAAGATGGCAGCCGAGGATGAAGATCTCCCACTGGCAGGATACTTGGCAAACGCACCGAGATACTTCCATTTCGACGATTGGCAACGATTTCACTTGTATCCGGCTGAAGGTGGGTCTGTCTACACGACGGATCTACCGGGAAAGTACGAACGCGGAATCCAAATGAGAGAGTTTTTCGGCGGGCGGCCAACCGCATTACAGGCTGCTCTTTCGGGAAGCATGGCTACGAGTGATTATGATACCAGCGGACCTTCCACATTTGCTCAGAGACAATCCGTACAACTCTATGAGATTCAAAATGGAAACTCGTCGACGAAACGTCGTGACGAGCGTCGTCTTACAAGACGAGCTAACTTGCTCTACCGCAAACTGGAGACGATCAATGAATTTGCTATCTGCTCTCAATATCCCGACAACTGCGATGAACGCGATGTGCATCTTGGGGACGGCGGAAGCACAGATGGAACTTCAGTCGCCTTGGCAGTTGCTCAACATCAAAGCCTAGGCGACCTGAATACACCTTTGAAAATCATTGTGACGCTTACCTATTTCGTCGACGACAATGATTCCAAGTTTTGGCGTATTTCGACACCGCGTTCAATGAAGGCATCTCTCCGGGAGATTTCATCTGGTTCCCGAACACTGCCGATGTGACCAAACCGCAACCGAATCCTTGGCGATCGCCTCAAATATTTACAGAATCCATGGATCAAGTGACTTTGGACGCACTGAGGGAAGGAGGCGCTCTCCGTAGTGTAAATGCATCGGCGTTTCAATTGACACTCACTACCATTGACAATCCGGCGTTTCATGTAGTCGCCGACCAACAAGTGAAGATGCTGGTGTTGACTTACTATGGCTCTACGCCTACATTCTTGGTCGGTGACAGTGTCAACGAATTCAAGCAAACGACTGCTCAAATAGCAAAGGACTTGGCGAGTGATTCAGATCTTTTGGCAGCTGTTACCGATTTCATGTTGCTGTAGCCAAACAATCAAACCACACACATGTAAATACTCTGAAAGAGGAGAATAACCATTTTATTTATTAAGCAAGCAATGGTTAAGCAGTGTGTATATGACGGAACGAAAGTTTCGTCCCTTGTTTCTTGTTGATTTTATGCCACAACGGGAACCGTTGCCTTGGTCATGCGCAGACCACCTCCTTCCACTTCATAGATTCCAATTTTACGACAGGCTTCCGCCCATTCTTGCTTCCCCGCCATGGCAATGAGCTTTGTTTCCTTTAACTTTAACAATTTCTTTCGCGCAAATTCATCAATCGCCTGGCACGATGTCAATAAATGAGTCGTACTCATGTTTTGTGCGGCTTGCTATTGGAATTGAAAGATGGAAGCAAAGACGAGTTAGTTCCGAAATCTCTCTACAACCATTAGGTCTACCAAGCCTATTCTTCCACACAAATCACTTACGTAAACTCCATCCAGTTTGGTCGGAAAATACACAGCCCCGCGCACTCTTTTTTCGTTGTGGAATTGGCGCACAATGGCGGCACCGTATTCCGACTTGCCCCAGTATAACTGGCTTTTTGCGTCCTTGTGTACTGGACTCGACATCTCTCTTGTCGGCAATGAAAACTCGAGTTGCTGGCGAACCATGATCTGATAAGTGCTCATGCGCTCATCGTCCGTCTCCACGGCCATGGGAAAGGAACCGGACAGGACGTCGCGGTCGTTGTGCGTTGGGACCGCTGGTGCAATCGGTGCTGGCGGTGCACTGAGTGGCATGAGAAAGGGCGATAGGCCGGGTCCTGGGGCGGTTGCATTCGCGGGCCTTGCATTGTTGGAGGACAGAGCAATCAGCGTTTGTACCAAATCTATATTTTCTCGGGAGAGTCGGTTCAGTTGGTTTGAATCCTGCTGTGACGCCGCCTGTGTTGTGGATGGATTATTATTTCCTATCGAAAGAGGCTGTACTTGGGTTCGTTCCGTGAGAGGCTCAGCGTCTCGGGGCGGACTTTTCTGTGCGCTTTGCAACGATGCTTGCGTAGCATTCTTCAACAATTGCATAATGTGGTGAGTTGTATCTGCCACTGTTGAAGACGGTGGAAGAACAGGAGACGGCTTTGTAGTCGTATTCGTACTAGTAGTAAAGTTGGAAGGAATCGGCATTTGCTGATGTTGCTGCTGCACATGCGCAGCCAAAGCGGTCAGAGTTTGCGCGAAATTGGTGGGTGGAGGAATAGGCTTTTTGAATCCAGTTTCTTCTTTGACGGCAGGAATTCCGATAAACCAAAATGGCTGGGTTTGACGAGGTCAGTCGATGCCGAAGTGATCGAATCCCATACACTTTTCTTTGATTTGACGCGTCTGTTTTCTCCTTCTTTGAAAGCACTCGTTTGTGTTGTTGTTGTTATTGTTATTGTTGTTCCTGTTGCTGTTGCTTGAATCGGATCCGGACATGTCCGTCGCAGGATGCAGCTCAGGAGAAGAATCGCTCGTTCGATCATTGCCATCGGAAGACATGGAGTCGTCTTGACGATCGGCGAAACCTTTTCGTTTCGCACTGCTATTGTCGCATGTTATTGTCTCACTCATCGTTCACAATTATAAATAAAATAGAAGAAGTACACAATCGCAAAATCTACTTGCAGTGATAGCCGTTGTTTCGTATAGACCACGGACCACGCGCTTGTTCGACTATTAGCGTTTTGCGGTGTGTTTTTCAACAGTTGTTGGTTGTTGCTTTCCTGCCATGAATAATTTGTTTCCACCATGTGAGTGTATTCTCGATTCTCGATTTCGTCCTCTTTGTTTGATGCCGAAAGACGGCAAGTCAGAATACGTCAGGTACGTCATTTCTGTTGTTTCTCTTTTCACCTATAGTCGATGCGAGGTTCGTGGTTCGTGTGATTTCCACTTCTGACATGTTTTCCAATACCAAACGATAAGGTTAGAAGAATTAGGATCAGTCTGCGTGAAAACGTCATCCAAGTACCAGTAAGTAATCGTCAATTCGCGTCATCACTGTTTACGTGTATAGTTGGGAAATCGTCATCCGTCGTCGTACTTTTGAGAGGCATTACGACAAAGCATTGAATACCGTTTCGTGGTCGAGCGAGTGGTAGTTGGTACCGTAGTCGCTTTGACGATAAAATCTTGAATCATCTCTAGCTAAATCTCTAATTTGACGCGAGAGTTCAACAGCGTAGACTACACAAGATCAAATAACATCTGCTTTCAGAAACGATGTTTCACATCACACAGCAAGCACCGCATTCATCTCGCAACAGTGAAGCATCGACCTTCAAGTCGACACACGGATGGACTATTCGACAGTCAAAACGAAATGAACAAAAGAGTCGCCTTCTTGCTAAAAAACTAATTCCCAATCATTGATTATACCATTTCGATATCGCCATACGCCATACCACTACCTTATAGAATCTCTTGTGGCCGCAACGAAGTGCCGTACTCGTTCGTCCTCCTTTCGATTGTAGTTACCGTCATCGTCGTCGTCGTCATCTGTCTTTAACAGCGCGTCGGGTTCGTCTTGGCCAAACAGGGATTGATGCTTCTTTGATTTCGCCTGGTTGGTGCTATTGGTATTGTTGTTATTGTGATCATCGTCATCTCCCACAAAACTCTGTGTTTCCGATTCATCTTCGTCCTCATGACTGTCTTTGGACGACAGAGACTCGTCATCTTCTGGATCATACTCATCATCCGATTCTCTTCCAAAGACTGTAATAAACGGCTGACACTGATATCGATCAAAGATATACGCCAAGCACAAGGCCGCCATGAGATCATTTCCGGGCCCGACTTTGACGACGTTCTTCCACTGATCAATGTGAATGGTCGTTCGTCCCGATGTGGCGCGTTTGAATTTGGCGGCCCACTTGCCAAAGCGTACAGCGTTGGTGCAACAGACGACCATGAAGCCCATCCAAGGGTTCTCGGCCATCATTCGCGGCGGACCTGTTTTCATATCGTTATTGAACAATCGGTAGAAAAATCGTCCTTTCATGGCCGTGACTTGCACATACGAAAAAGGATAAACTTTTTTGTTGTCGACATCGCGGTCGGTCAAAGGCGGTTGCTCGGGCCAATTCGGTTGATAGGTGCAAATATAATAACCATCCTTCCAGAATTCTTTCATCAAATGCCGTTTGATACAAACCAGCCGACGTCCCTCGAGATCACCAAATACGGCTTCGTACGATCTCATTTCGTTCGTTTGATCGAGAAGAACAAACATTTCGTTGCCTTCGTAATCGGTAATGACGGTATCAGGGCGCCAGGCGCCATTGGGAATGCGCAATGTCACCGTTTCTGCGGTCGGAGGAAAGCCACAGAGTGTTCGCCAAGGCTGTTTGTTGAGAAAGAGGTATGAGTAGTTGTGAGGAAGAAATGAAAAGTGCGATAGTTCGCGAGGAAGAGCGATGTTTAAGATGAACAAAAACAAAGGAGGAGAGGAAAACAAGGAATGCTTTCGTTGGCTCCTTCCTCGTCTTTGCCGTAGATTGCAACTCTTTTGTACTTACCATAGTGGTCGACGGAGACTAGAGATCTGGGCTATAACTGCAACGTACGCTTGGAAAAGCAAGGGTACAAACTGTGCTTGTATTTGCTTTGTTGATCTCGTCGTTTGGTTTGCATAACTTGCACACCATGGTCATGCATTCCGACTTTTTCCGCAAAATCTGTATCCTGCTTGTACACACTTTATCACAGTCATCTTGGAAAGGGTCATTTGAATTCAACACCACTAAGACAGTGCAACTGGAGCGTCAAGACTGTCAAGACTAGAGTTCAAAATAGACGAATTCACCAAACTATAAACTAGTAAGCTGTACCATGTTCTCGGAGAAACAGAAACCACAACACGCTGCTTGCATGATGGACTCCTCGTTGTCAAGGGGTACGTTTGCGGACGTTCCCCACAAAAAAAATCAACGACCACAAATTACAGCAGTTTCGTTTTTTGTCTTTAGTTGACTATTTAGTGAATGAATAACAAAACCTTTGCAAGAGCCCACTCGCATGCGTCTTAGCTTGTGAAGCGACAGGCTCTTGTGCAAGGCGTCCGCTGGGTCGTTGTCTTGGACGAGCGAACAAGCTAGTGATCGGCAAACGCAAGCCGCCACGCTCGTGCTCGACCACACCCAAGGCCTTGACGCCGTCCGACCAGTACTTCTTTCCGCTTCCCGATGTAGAACTTCTTGACGAATCTTGTGCCAACTGCACCATCTTCTCCTTGAGTTCCTTGGGAATGCGCGGACACGTCCGGCAGAAGTGATTCGATCCCATGTTTTGTCCGGCTTGATATAGGTTCTCCATGCGAACCGGAAAGTACACGGCACCGCGTGAACGTGCCGCGCGGACCACGTCTTGACAGAAGCGACAGCGAATGCCGACTTGGCCGACGACGACTTGACGTTTGCGGCCCTGATCATGAGGGCGTGTCGTCCGGAGTGGCTTCGAATAACTCAATCTGTTCGCGCAGCAAAACTTGATACTCGGATAAGACCATCGAGTCACTTGGAAGCGACAGAAGCATGGTCCGTGAAGCAGGTCGTGGTGCTTGAGAAAGGCTCGACACGGAGGACGAAGCGCGGTGGGGCGCCAATCGTGAAGGAACGGGAGGATCGACGTCCGAGACCGCCGCTACCGAAGACGAAGAAGAGCTTTGATTGGACCCCAGTAATAACTGCAAGGCTTCTTGAAGCAATACCGGATTCGACAGCAGCCCTTGCAACGGAGGAGGAGGAGGCGGAGGAGCCGGAGGAGCAGCGACAGACTGAAGGAGAGGTAAAAGCACAAGAAGTGCAGCCTGTGTAGCTTCTGCGGAGGAATGAGCCACAGAAGGACCGACAGGTAGAGGCTGGAAGACTGGAGGCGTTAGAGTCTGTAGCGCAGCAAGGATCGTGCAAAGTTGACTCATGTTCGTATTGGAGAGCCGGCGCAGGTGCTACAAGAGGCTGGGGTTGTGCAAACGTCACAGGCCGTACAGCAGGCGCGGGAGAAATCAGACTTTGCAGCCAATCGAGAGATATGCTTTCATTCGCAGGAAGGGCATTACCGAGAGGCTGAACTGCCGGAGGAGCACTTGAGTGTCGAATGAGTTCTGCTATTAACGCTTGCGCTTGCAGGGATGCGGTTGCAGCAGGTACAGGGGCCACTGGAAGAGGAGCAGTCAGAGGAGACGAGAAAAGAGGATGTTGAACCGCAGCTGCAGGGACAGGCAGAGGATTGCCGTTGAGCCGCTCCAACACTGATAAGAGCGGAGACTCTTCTCTCCTGCAGCAATCGCCTCTAGTGCAATAGCCCGCTCGCATTCGCTTTCTTCTTGTGCAGTAGTCCTACGGCGCTTCTTCTTGCTTTGATCACCTGCATCATTGTTTTCGGACATGAGGAGTTGTATGGTTATCGTGTAATGTGCTTTCAGCTACTGCGTGCATGTGTGAGGTGTAACGATCTGCAATATCGAAACGAGTGTGTTTTTCATTTTCTTTGTTTGTGTTGCAACGTGTGCGGTTGGTAAGTCCTACCTGTTTCACGATGACTGTCAAATGAAAATGACGATCGTATGACGAAGTTTTACTGCACAGAATCACCGCACAAATTCGTGTTCGCATTCGTGTATTTCAAATTCGTCATTCTTCGCAGCCTTCCACATATGTCATTAGAAGCGGTACGACCTGAAAAAATGAGTCATCGCTTTTCGGTGAACTTGGCGACGTTGCAACCAGAAATTCAAGACCCGCATTCAATGAGCGCGGTGGCAATCCTGCAGTAATAAGTGCGCACTTTTCCTTTTCATGGTATAGACGACTGACATCACCCGGTACGAACTTGTGCTATAACCAACCAAATTTGAAGAAGCGGAGAGGCTTTCTCCACTCATCTCGATCTGTATTATGGTGGAACTTGAACTATGAGAACCATTTATCAGTTGTATTCATTGTACAAAACACAGGCAATGAGAACCGCGACATGCGATTTCTGATTCCATTTCGCGATGTTTTACTTTTCGTAAATGCTCCGGCATGGCTTTTGACCCCTCTACTTTTGGCGCATACACGCTCGATGGATTTAGATTAGGTGTGAGTTTGATGCTTCCACCTCCGATGCTCACTGCGAAGTGAGCATGGAGGTTAGTTCAAATTCTTTTGCAATGACGAGTTGGCGTTTCACTGGCAATATGCTAGAAAGACCCATCCACCAGCCCTACCTGGGTTACGACAATTGGGGTTGATACTCTGAGCTCCCCCCTAACCACCTAAACAAATGCATGCGCAGATTATTTCGTTCGATCGACTCGGGGAGTTGCTAGTGGTTATTAGTAATCGTCGTTTGCGACCTACGTGCAGAACAATAAGCAAAGGCCAATGTTCTATACAGCGCATTTATCTATTAGTTACAATAGTAGTTTACAAAATCACGCATTCATTGCTCGAAGACTGCCTTTGCCTTGTTGGACCGACAAACGTTGAATTCACGCCATCCGGAGTCTGCTCTGGCACTTGATGAATGTCTCTATGAAATCGATGATACTGAGCATATTGAAACGGCCTAGGTCCCTGATGATCGTTTTGTTTTCTTTCCGTATGCGTTCCGTCCTTCGGCTGTACATGTCCTGAACGATTCGTTCTTGTCGATTCAATCGTGCTCGTCCATTCAGGTTCGGATCAAACTCTCCTTCTTGGTAGTCGATGATAACTTTCGGCGGCCCTTGTGGTGTGTTTTGGAGAAAGGATTGACGTTTGTATGGCTGGTATCGTTGCTGCTGCTGGTTCCGTCATCGTCGACCGAAGAAAAGGTAAATCCCTTTCCCAAGGGCGACTCGTATTTGAGTTCTTTTCACTCTCCCGAATCGTTTGTTTCAATGCTTCTCTTTGCAAACCCCTTCCGTAGTGCATTTCCCGGTGCTCCTCGTGATTCCAGGTAAATTTCCAGTCAGGTGGAGGCCGCGGCGCGTACACTTTTCGGTAATTAATGTTGCGGAAATGCGGTCCTTGAGCATTCACATCGCTGCGCCGTTTGTTACTTTGCACATCTTGCAGAACAAATTCATACGCTTCATTCAACTTCTGAAATTCGGAACGCTTTTTCGGACAGCCGCCGTGTCGATCGGGGTGATGCAACAGGGCCAATCGTTTGTATGCGGCTTTGACTTCGGGCAATGTGGCGGATCGAGAAATTTGCAACAGGGAATAATGTTCTTGACTTCCGCGGAATGCATGACGAAATGAAGTCATTATTGATATTGTTTATTGTTGAGAATATGAATAAGAAATGAAGATGATTGCGTGAGGTTCTTGAAAGAATCACAGTGTTGATAATATAATAAGAATAACAAAAGATAGTTTGTGCATTCAGGAAAAAGACGCGTGCACACCGCCATGGTCGCACGGTGAAGTCATGTAGCAACGAACACGATCGTTTCGATCTGACGCAGTGGGATCGATTGTACACTATGACGTAGAGTTCATTTTCAGTGACGGAACGACAGCGTATCAATAAGCTATGGCTACGGTTCATTTCTGACTTTGAGTCTTATACTCGTTTGTGGTGATAGCTCATCGAACTTCCATCTTTTTTGCCTTCGCAAGCGCAATGCGATCAAGCATAACGACATGCACAGTGCGATTTTTTGTGGTCAAGCCATTGCAATATCAAGCCAAGCACCGTCAGAACGTGATGTAAATTACTATTAAATTTAGATCAATAATCATTCTTAGACTGCAGCTTTCCAAGCAAATATTCATAACGTACTTTGCGATCCGGATCAATGCGTCGAAGAGTTTCCAAGCACTCTTGGCGCTCGTATCGTGTGTTGGGATCAGGAAAAGCATCAAGCAGCAAATACAATCCCAGAGGCACCCATTTGCTCTCGGGAACTTCAGGTAGTAATTCGCGCAAAGGTTCAATGATTTGCGTTTGTATGAGAGGCTGATAGAAAGCCTCGTTGCGGGGTCCGTGTTGCAACAAGTACTGTGCATACCACCATGCCGTTTGATCATCCGGCTCGGTAAAGACTGCGTTCATGATCATGGACCATTCTTCGGTCAAAAGCTTCTCCGCGTCGGACGTGGTTTGCAACTTCCAAGGAAAGAGTTGAGTACGATAATGAATAGCGGAATAATTCGAAAAGTTCTCTTGAATCTTTTGTTGCGTAAAATCCCATTCCGCCTGTAATATTTCGTGACGACGTTCCTGTGTGACAGGAGAACGCTCTCGTTTTTGTGACACGACGATTTGGAGCGCACCAAATGCCTCGGCGATTTCGTTCACGTTATCCTGCTGAGAATCTTCTCCCAGTAACAACGAGACAATGAATCGACGATAATTCCAGCCATGAAAGTTTCGTTCATCCTTCTGTAAAAATAACTGAATTAGCTGTAATTCATTTTGTAACAAGGTAGCGTCGTCTGTGGACGAAGAAAGTAGCAAGGACGACGACAAGACCCATTTTCGATGCAACCAAGCTCCGTACGCTTTTGGATTGTTCTCCAACGCCGCTTGCGTGAGACCGAGTTCGTTGCTCAAAGCTGAGCTCGTGACGTCTTTCGCTTCTTCATTTTGTAGAGACAGCAAGACACGTCGACGAATATTCCATAAATACAAAGGATCCGGATTCACCAATAACATCTTCTCGGTCAGAGCCAATTGCCGTTGCGGCGGACTGTTCTCTTCGGCCAGCACTTCACGGACCAATGTATGCCATTGCTGCGCTTTTGCGGCTAATTTCGATACGACAGCGGGATCGCGTTGCAAGGCTTTGTATTGCTCACGTTTGCGGCCGTGCATGGTAGAACGAATCGATGAGAAAAAGAAATAAATGAATCATCAAATAACTCGACTACGGTCGACTCTACCAGTATGCGCTCAAAAAAAATAAAAACTCAAAAAGCTCGAAGCTTGCAAGCATCGTAACGGTACCTAATTGCCTTATCTGTTTTGTCGCTCCGACATAGACTAGGGCGCTCGAACAAAACTCACTTTACCTGGAACTGTAGAGCTACGACGAAAAGACTACGCAATACGCTAATTCATTATCATCTTTATTATTTTATTCGTCGTTCCAGTCCGGAGGTGCTACCGTTGGCGGCGCAGCTCCACGAATATGATTGGACGACGAATATCGATCCCTCGAGTTTGGAGAAGAGTAATGCGGGGCGGTCTGCTGCGGTGGATACTGATTGTGTTCCTGATAGTTCTGATGCTGCGGTGGGTAGTGATGTCCTTGATAGTGTTGTGGTGGTGGTGGATATTGCTGCCCTTGGAAGTTATTGCTGTATGGTTGCGGAGGATATTGCTCTCCTTGAAAGTTGTTATTGTATTGTTGTGGAGGGTAAGGCTTCCCTGAAAGTTGTTGTCATATTGACGTTGCGGAGGATACGGTGGTCCATGAAATTGATGTTGTTGTTGATATTGCTGTGGAGAATACGGCGGTCCTCGGTAGGGTTGCTGCGGCTGCCCTGGAGAACGCGGCCCCGACGCCCAGGAGAATAAGACGGTCGTTGAAAGTTGGGCGGTTCAGGCGGATAAAATGGTCCGCGGTAGGGCTCCTCGGCGGAGGATATGGATGTCCAAAGTTTTGTTGTTGCGGTGGTGGATATGGTGGTCCTCGATATCGATGTTGCTGCTGTTGCACTGGAGAATACGGTTGTCCATGATAGGACGGTCCTTGCTGACCATACGGCACTCTCTCATCGTACGATATTTGATCCAAAGAATTGTCTTGCCAATCCCTGGGTGGATCTGGAGATGCCTGAGGCGATGTAAACGGAACTCCATATCGTTGAGGTGACATGTACGGATTGGGCATGTCAGGAGGCACAAACGGAACTATCTGTTTTTCGTATTGGATTTTGGGTGGTTGATAGTGGGTACGTTTAGGCAAGGGCAATTGAAGTGCTTGCGAGAATGGAGGTAGCTCGGGATAATCGGGTGGGATATTTTCTGGTTTGGGAGGAGCAAAGACATACCATTGGTTGACGGGAATGTCCATGGGATCATTGTCGATCGGAGGTGGAACGATCACGTCCACTGGACCCGTATAAGCTGGAAGAACTTGCGACGGATCGCTCAACAAATCTTCCAAGCTGAAGAATCCATGGAATCCCAATTGAATCTCCGTGTAATCATAATCATCCGGAACCTTTTGTTCTTCCTCATCGTCACTCTCACCGTTGCCATTGGTTGCGCTGTTCTGCTTGCTTACACGATTCTCTTCGCCATTTGTGGTTTCATCTTTACCACTATCATCATCGCTCTCATTTGTTTCGCTTCCGACTTCGTTTGATTCACCATTTTCGCTTGTCTCTTCTCCATCTTTATTATCCTCTTTATCGTTATTTTCTTTTGCAACAAGATCCGGTACATCCGCAATTAAAGTAGCCAAACTACACGGCGGTACTTCCAATTGATCGTCGTCACCAAGTAATCCTCCCGCTTTGGCCAATTCTTGCATGGCCGCTTCCCCTACGACGCAAATGACAATATCACAACCAACTTGTCGTGCCCACCACACGGCTTGTTGGACCGCTTCTGCCGGGCCCGGTCGCTCCGTCGAATCATCGCGCTTGGTCCCCAAATTTCCTTTGCGCGGCGGCGTCTTGTACCGAAACGGATCAATCAAATCAATGAGCGCATTGTTCTTCAAGACCATGGGCTTTAATGACCACGGATGACTAGGATCTTCTAATCGAAAGTACTGAATGTCCAGCACCCGTCGAGGTCTTGTCTGTTCCTCTTCTCCTTCTTCTAGCTTTTTCTGCTCTTGTTGGAGTTGATCATCTGTTTGATTATCGTCTTGTTTTTTGTTCATCGATTTGTTCCGACAGATCGTCCAATGGCTGCTGCTCGCCAACTTTCTCTCCATCGACTGCTTCATTGTCGACTATTACATCTTTCGGTTCCTTTTGTCTCTCCTTTTCCTCTTCTTCCTTCCACTCTCGCACCCAACTCTTGATCTTGTGTTTGAACTGTTTCACAATATGACTAAACGGACACTTTTGGCGGGCATCATTCCACGGCGACGCACTGCAATGCAACAAACCCGCATCAATCACCGGTTGATCTCCCCACACCGATCAATCGGGGATCTTTGGTACAAAGACTATTGTGCACAACAATCGGAATGGCACACGGCGCTTGCAAAGACGTCTTCGTGGACAATTGCCATCGCAAATTGTTGTAGTGATTGAGATTGCTGCATCCGATCATGTAGGCCGTGCCAGTACATGCTTTGGTGGGGCGCTAAAACATGCCATGCGTCGTTCTTCGTTTGTGCTTTCACTAATGGCTGTCATGAGACTGGTAAAAGCGTCTTTTGCCGTGTGATAACCTTTGTTTGTGAGAAATGGATCCATGTATTCGGAAAGACGCAAACGACGGGGTCGTTCATCGTCATCGTCGTCGTCGTTGGTTGTTGTTGTTGATTGCTCGTTAAATGGTGGTAAAGGTGATACTGGTGGATGATTGATTTGATCAACAATGTGCTGTCCCCGTTCTTGTGTATCGAACGTATCTTTTTCTTCTTCCTTGTCAAGACTATCGTTGCTCGCATGACTCTTTTGTCGTCGTCTTTATTGTTGTGATCCCCTTCTTCTTCTTTCTTCTTCTTCTTCTTCATCATCGTCGTCGTCGCTCACATTGACAATCTCTTCCTCTTCTTCTTGCTGTAGTTGTTCTTGTGTATTGCGAGGTGATTTCACGTTTCGAGGAGGAGTGATATTATCATTATTATTTTGAGAAGATACTTTATCTTTTCGAGACGACGGCGTCAAAACCAAATCATCTTCCGCATCATCTTCTTCCATATTAGGAGGAGGTTCATAATCACCAAACGCGTCTACCTGATTTTCTCCGCATCTTAGTAGCAAAACTGTAATATACACCATTGTCTCTTGTATAAGAAAGCGAATTCAGAAAGGACTATGATGATGAATAAACTAATAAAAGAGCAGCAAAAGAAGAAGAGGAACAAAAAAAACGAGCAAGGGTCATTTTCGGCATCGCGATCCATTTTGCGAAAATATAACAGAAAAGAATCCATAAAATAGCTTGATAAATGGCGAATCCAATTTCTTGATGCATAAAAATCCAAAAATCTAAATAATATTACTAAATAGACATTTTTATGATACAATTGCACAATAAAAGCACTCAAAATAAAATTGGATCGGATATCCAAACAGTGTCAACAAAATACCATCATCAGCCGCCCACACACACGTACGTCAAGCAAATAAGAATAAATAAGCCAAAGATCGTTATTATACGAGTACGGTATTGTTTTGATCCAATACAGGTACTCATCTCATAATCAACTCAATCATTATTTCAAGACACGATATTGCTATCATGATGCGTACTGCTGCTGCTGCATTCTCCTCTTACTTGCTGGTCTTTTCACGACGCAAACACAAGCATGGTCTCCATCCTCATCCTCGCGTCGCGCGTGGTTGCAGCAAATCCTGCAGCAAGGAGCTGCTGTGGTGACGACTGCTTCACTTACTGCAACAATTCCCACTTTAGTAGTACTCAATCCCCAAATCGCATCTGCCGCTGACACAGACTACACAGACTCCTCCAGTGCCCTCGAATCCGTCTACTTTGGTGTCGGCTGCTTTTGGCACATTCAACACGAATTTGCCGTCGCCGAACGAGATTTGTTGAATCGCAACAAGTCACAATTGACGTGCAAGACAGGATATGCCGGGGGCAATCAATTGGGAGAAGAAGGTAAAGTCTGTTATCACAACTTTTGCAAGTGGCGGATTATGGTAAAATGGGACACGGAGAAGTCGTTGGAATGGAATTGCCGTCAGATCAAATTGTGCGCTTTGCGCAAGTCTACTTTTCCTTGTTTGATCCAAAGACCAAAGATCGTGTCGATCCGATGGATCGGGGTGGTGAATATCGGAGTTTGATGGGATTGCCGGGTGGTACTTCTCATCCATTGTATACGGAGATTGTGCAAGTAGCGCAAGATGCTGGTTTTACGCTAAAGGCTGGCAAAGGCAATGATCCAGATACGCTGCGTCAACAGTTGGTCTATGTCTATGATACGAAGCAGTTTCCCTTTCATCAAGCGGAAGTTTATCATCAGTTTCATGTAAGTTTTAGTTGAAAGAGTGGTGGTAGTTGTCGTGTGTTTCGTTCTATACTCGTTCTCACACCGTCACAATGACGCCATCATATCATCATTATTCATTATATTGCAGAACGACTTTCAATCCAAACCGTACGGAAAAGAATACAATGCGATTGCCGATTTGGCCCTGGACGATGGTCGTATTCAACCCACGGGATGTCCGGATCGCGTGTAGTGACGAATTGGCAAAACGAAACGAGAGGAAATACTACAACTCAATAGCCCATCATCATTTAGCTCCCATTATTATTCTTCTTAGATTAATTGACTTGCCGAATCGTCCGTACAATACTTGCTTGAGCTGCGCCTGCTCAGAACGAATCGCGTCTTCTTCTTGTTGCAATGCATCGACTTGTGCTTGATACTGCTCGACGAGTTTTTCACAATATTCCGTTGCTTCTTCTTCGGGAATTTCAAAAGGCTTCTCCCATGGTCAATAATACTTGCGTATTGCCGGAAATCATCATGAGTTCTGTACTCGCATCGTCCAAGCTCTCGAGTTCTTTCTATAATAGGTGAGAGGAAGGAGGAAAAAGTGGAGTTAGTATACCACCAGAAAGAATAATAACATAATATTAGCAATAGATATTCGATTCTCTTACCTGCAAAGACTCTTTCTTTTGCTGCAAAGTGTGTAATCGAGCATTCAAACGAGCAAACTGATTGATGTTGTTTTGGTCTTCTCGTCGAACTTCGGAATCATTTTCGTCTTGCGGATTGAGTACGGCCGTTGCTGACATTCTGTTCGTTTGTTTGTCTTTGATATACTTCTTATTCCTTTTTTTGTTAACTTGGCAATAAATCAATCTATCGAGAGTCGTTCTTTTTTGTGTTTTGTTGTCGTTATAATCGTCATCTCGTCATCTCGTCGCGTTCTCGCGTCTCGTATGGCAGCGATAAACGGAATGCCAGGCAGACGCATCATCACTATAAGGTGTCGCGTTTGAACGTAATGAAATTCGTTACGTAGCCATTCACCGTAGTAAAATTAGCTTTCTTCTATTCGCGCGTAACGATAATCGTTGCGTGGTGTTTTCCGGTAATGGGAGGTGTGCAATTTTCCCATGTACGAAAGTAATCATTATAAGAAAAGTATTTCCATCATTGTTAATCCTTACCCGTTTCACCATCGATTCGTTACTTATCATTTCGCAGAATATATTAACACCTTGCTACGACCAAAGGACCAACACGGATTCCACTGTCATGGCAACAGCCGATAGAGCCACGACTATTCCAATCGAATAGGCAATGTACGAAGGACGCTGGTATCGTTTCATTAACATTGACATGATACTTTGTCCCAACAATGCCGAGATGAATCCGACTGTGAAGCAGGCCGAAGCGTAATCGTATTGGACAAACCCGTAGATACTGTAACTCAGGGTGGCGGTAGCACTGGTAAAGAGAATCATGGCAGCTGAAGTCGCGGAAGCAACCGTCGGGTAGACTCCTAATTCCAACATGAGTGGACCTTTCACTATTCCGCCGCCAATTCCAAACAAGCCTGCGACAATCCCTGCCAGAATAGCAAATAGCGGGTAATGAATTGTATTGGACTCATTCCAATCAATATCGGATAAAACAGGTCCGCCCAAGACGTGCAATCGATGCAATACCGAAGCTCGCGTCCATACACCAAACAATCCAATGATTGTTAGTAATAACATTTGACTGTACCAATAGCAGAGATTGCCACACTGCAATACCTCTAATAAACTTTGTTCTTCGGGGCCTCCTTCCAAAATGGTCAAAGTCGTAATGACGGAAAAAAGAAGCACCATTTTGCAAATAGCTTTCCCAACTTCGAGTCGTAGCGGATTGGTTCGTAGTAACGATACAGGAACAGGAGTCTTTGGTAATGTGGACTCTGTCACAGCACCGTACGTGTCGTCGTTGGTGATGAGGAGAAGTGCATCGATTTCTTCCTTTTGCAACGTAGATTGTTGTCGATCTTGTAACAGCCGAATGGTCTCCTTCTGATACAAATAATTCGCTTTTGACAGTGTCTTGTACGCTATCAGCGACAACAAAACTAGTAGCAAGCACACCAACACAACACTGGGCAAATAGGCATTGAGAGCAGCTCCCATCAAGGTCCCCGCCAAAGTAGGAGGCTCCAATTGCAACAACAAATCCCAATCGACGCAAGGTCGTTTAGCAAATTGTTGATTTGGTTGATTCGTAGTTGCTGCGCTGTTACTCGATTCACTTTTGGTGAACTTCTCCTTTTGAACATCATCCGGATGTGATTTGGAGAAATTCAGTATATTACTGGCAAGCGCGCCTCCCAATACAGTAACCGACGACAATGAAATCGCATGCTTGACGGGAAAATCGAGAATGAAAATATAAATGGGCACCAATATACCTCCGCCGCCAATGCCACCTGTGTGCGAGCGAAAAGGCACGATGCGAACGAATTGAAAATGAGAAAGAATAATATCAGGAATGCTGACTGCCACAACCGAGCAACCCGACGTACCTCCTGCTGCAATGAGCAATCCTAGTACAGCTAATAGAAACCCGACGTAGTCACGACCGGACAATGGAAGTAGAGGTTCTAATGTGACGCCTTCATCAATCATTGTCAAGAAACGACGCATCGACACAATGTCTTTGTTATTGTGTCTTGTAGTTGTCATGACTACAAAGAAAATTGACGCGATTGCTCCTATGAAGTGATAGTTTCGATTCTTCATTGCTGTTATTAATCTTGTAATTTGAAATGCTGTAAACTGGATTCTTTCTTAGATTCGATGAAGAATGACGAGGACGAGAAAAAAAAAAGAGGCAATGGCATTTTTTGTGATGTTTTTGCCATTTTCCAGGTTCGTCGTCGTCGGTCCAGACACGGAGTACATTATACGAGATACTACTGACAGCTGCGATCCAAAGCCGAAAAGGGTGCAGTGCAGGCGGGTGCAGGTGCAGGACTGAACCGTTGAATAATTATTTTTAGTGACTTAGACGTCGCACTGGGTATAGTCTCGACGTCATCCGCTGCGCTTCTCTCGGGAACACTCGCAAAGTGAGCGCGAGCAAGGCGGAAAAGATTTCGTGATCACCGCTGCTGTTCAGGAAAGCGAAAAATCTTGTTGCCGTTGTTATTCCTACAACAAATCATTTGTTTGCTCTAAACTAACTTTCCTTTTAAACACAATCAAAGACTCTTTCGAAACGCACAAAAGCAGCGCGTAAAGATACCTTCAGCACACAATTACGACGAAACACACTCAACAACAACAACAACAACATGGGCCGCGTGTGCGCAGACTGCGGGTACAATTGCGACCCCGACGAGTTCTCGAACAATCAGTGGAGCAAAGGCCCCGGCTACTCGCGTTGCTCCGACTGTGTGAGCGGTCCTCGTCGTTACTGCGCCGAATGCAATAACTCCAAGTCGTCCGTCTGCTTCAGCGACAGTCAGTGGTACAAGGGAGAGGGTGCGTCGCGGTGCAAAGAATGCGTCAACCGCACGTACAGTTGCAATGAATGTGGTCGCTCCTTTCAGAATCGCAATAATTTAGAAATGCACATGCAAGTGCATCGACCTCGCGACGTTGCTTGTCCTATTTGCGGCGATCGTCGCTTCAAATCAGGAGCGAATGCAGTGCAGCATGTGGAAAATGGAGGATGTTCGCAGTGCGGTGGCGGTGAGTATGCGCGTGAGCAAATCTGGCGATTTGCTTCCAAGAAACAAGCCATGCATCGATTCATGACCGAGCTGCCGATGATCACGTACGGCGGTTACGATATCAACTCGGTGCCGGATTTTCCGTATCAGTGCCCCGATTGCGGAGTTCACTACCGCAATCTCAGTCAATTGCTGCAGCATCAAGATCAAAAGCATGGCGCTAGACTTCCCATGTTGACGAATCATTAAAGAGGAAGGCCGTACAATACATTGAACAACTGTGAATACAGTGGGTTCTGTGGTTCTGTGCACATCTTGTTTGTTGCAAACACGAATTTATAATAAAACAAATAGGAGTAATCATGATTTTATACATTGATACTTTGAGTACCTGGTACCTACCAAGTAGTTTCAAATGATTCAAGCATGACCAAGTAACTTGAAACCTGCGGCGGAGGCCAAAGAATCGAGAGAGGCAACCTTCAGCAACCAAGTCGCCGAGGAGTCGCCGCGCAAGCTCTGTCTCGCTTTTCAAACGACTGCTTTTTCAGCCTATTTTGTACGGCCATTGCATTTATGATGCCGAGCTTACTCGGTTCGGTTCGGGTAGACTCTAGCTTCGTCAAGGTCGTTGGTCGTTGAAGCCTTGAAGTAGAACTTAGAACTTTGTACATTGTATTCGCGGATGCAACCTACAGTGAACAGTGAACAGACGAATGAATCGCAGAACCAGGCGTGTTCTTTGTTCGCGTTCTGCTATTCTGCTGCGTGGAGCGTGTCGTTCTCATCTTGCTAAGGAATAAGGAAGCTTTTGAACACAGTAATAAATTACGAATGGCCATGATGGGTGTTTAATGTTTTACCTTTCTCGAGGTCTGAAAACGCTCTAGAGTAATGCAACGTACATAACCAATCAACCTGCTGTTAGTGAATGCAGGATCTAGCGTTTCGAGTGAGGCAACCTTCAACAGCTAAGGTCGCCGATTCGCCGCTCAGTCGCATGTCTCATTTTGAAATTCCATGTTACAGTTACGGAGCAAAATAACTACCAGGTACACACTTTGTACTTATCGCCACACCATCAAATGAGGCATTGTTTATTGTTTGTCTTCTCTGGATCTGTTCACGTTTTAGCGTGGGTTTATGCATTATGCACTTTCGTTCGGGGTCGGGTTTCATTTTTCATTGTTTCATTGCTTATCGCTGGTTAACTTTTATAAAGTTGGTCCGACATCGAGTGAAAGGTGAAGGACAACGGATGTCGGATGTACATTCTCGTCCACTTTATAAAGAATGTTACAGGCTTCTATAATTTTGAAATTTGCAATGCGGCGTGCGGCGTGATCTTTGCGATTGCGGGCGTTCCAAGTTCCAACGATGTACTTGTTCCTCAATCCTCAAACAAAATTATAAGGTCGACACCAAGATATCTTCTTGGGCGAGCGGCGTGCGGCAATTTGCGATTAAAAAAACAGTCTACACTCTACACCTACACCCTACACAGATGACTGTTGACTCTCGGCTATAGGCTATAGGTCGCTGTTCCGTACGTGTTTACTGGTATCGACAAGATTGGTCTCGCCGTCTCGCGTCTCGCCAAGGGTTCCTTACTTTCCTCGCAATTCCCGTGTTCCTCAAGATGACAACAGACCCATAACACTTAACAAAAGAACAGATCCTAGTGTTCTGAATTCGGGACAGTTCGCCGTGAGGAACGAGAATGTCCATCTGTGAATCAGCGTCGATTATTATGCTGTAGTATTGTAGCAAAGGTGCGGGAAGAGGCAAGATCAAGATTGCTTTTACTTGATTCCAAATCCTCCTCGCGGCAACAAAAGCGAAATGAACATAAATCAAAACGAAGCATTAATAAACAAGTTGAAAATCGTTTCGAAAACATATTACTGTATTGCCTTCAAAAGGTTTGAAGATATTGTCCTATCATCATCATGAGCACTTGCACAAATACTACGAATGCTTCGCCTTCCACTTCTACTGATGCTCTTTCGCTTCATGACCTCGCAATGCTTGAATCGATGCCTTCAAACTTTCGTATGAAGCCGAGAGCGCTCAGGTTGCGATCGACAGTTCCTCATCTCGATCATCGAAGAAGCTTTGCAGCTCACAAATGATGTGGAACTATTTTTCTCTAACTCTCCGTCTTCTTCACAATGAACTTTGAAGCAGCTTTTTGACCCTCACGGAGACTGTAATAACAATATTTAAAAACTAAGAAAAGCGGCATTTTTAAAAACAACTATAAGAAAAGATTCTCTATCTTGGATTACATGCATTGCATTCGCTTCGCTTTGTGATTAGCCTTCCGGTTAAAATAAATATTTAGTTCATCACCGCGGAAAGAAAGAGTGCTAGTGATGTAGCGATGCCAGGTTCGGTGCTTTTGATGGTCATTTCAACCGATGTCCCTGTCACGCGGCCATGGATGAGAATCAACTGGGCACCGCCAATCATGCCAGCGGCAATGCCCTCATTCGATGCAGCAATAGCTTCGACGGGATGTGCGCCGATTTCTTCCAACTTGGCAAGGAAACCGCTTAAATTCATCGTAGTTCGAATTGAGGTGGGCACTGTAGCTGGACAGGTTCCCCACTGCTGTCCAAATTGAGCTGTAGTGATCTTCAGTGGAGCCATTGGAGTGCCATTGTATTCAAACTTGGAAGATGCAGCAGGGAATGATTCCAGTGGTTCGTCTTGCATGCCTCCCATCATACTGGCAAAGGGATCGTCCACCGTTGTTGCTGGGGCGGGGCGGGGACAGGTGCAGAAAAGCTTCGTCTTCCGTATCGGAAACAGTCTCCACTGTAGCAGCTGGGGCTGACACAACATCAAATGAAATGACAGCTGGCGCTGGAGCCGCGGCAGGAGCGTCCCAAATAGATAGATCTAGCAAATCGACTTCTGGTGCTGGAGGCGGAGAAGGAGCAAGCGCTGCTGCGGCCGGTGGAGGCACAGGAACAGAGACAGGTGGTGGCATCGCAGGTGCCACGGGCGCTGCTCCAGGAACAATTCCACCAAACAAGGCAGCAGCTTGTCGCTCGCGTTCTCGTTGTTCGGCAGTTTTGCGGAGGTTCCGGGGCTCTCTGTGCTGGCACTGACGTTGTCGGTGCACCCCACGATGGCGCTGGAGCAGGAGCGGGTACATGCATGGCGGGTGCTGTTTGCGCTGGTGCTGGTTGTGACGCGGGAGCGAGACCGCCTTTGCCCCACACATTAGCTACATTACGAGTGTTCAAGCTTAACTGCGGTGCAGCATCCGGTTTAGATTGAGTAACAACAGAACCTCCACCTCCACCGGGAGGCAGGCTTGTAGATTGTGCCGCACTACGGAGTTGTCCAGCGCCAGCCATTGCCATCATGGCCTGCGACGGTGTTTGCGGTTTCTCATAGGGAGTCATGTTGAACGACGACTCAGGTTGACTTCCACCGCCGTATCCGTAACCATCGTCATCATCGTCGTCGTCATCATAAATTGAAGCGTCGTACGGTTTCGCACCTTGATGCAAACATTGCTCAACGTACCCATCCAAGAAACTCAGATCAGGATCCACTTGGACATCTTCGGCAGACGCATCGACAGGGAAAATCTCGGGTAGCATTTGTGGACAATACGTTAATATGGTCTGAAATTCCAAACAACGAGCTTGCAGGTCCATGTCTTTTGATCGCGTGTACTCGTCAATCACTGCAGCAGCAGCCGGAGGACAAGTGCCAGCCTGAGCAACTAGTTTCATTACCGCAGTCACCAAGCACTTGCGTGTCGTGATCGGTAAGCTGCGAGTCTCAGCTAGATCACACAGCTGTTGCAACAACATGTCAAGCGACGATTCGGCGCTCAAATATCCATACTCTCCCAAGCACCAGGCCATGGTCTCCAATAAGATCCTAGGCAATGCTCCGGCGTGTTCCGAGTACAACTGTTTGACCATCATTTCTACAGCCGTTTGGCGCAACAGCATGTCACTCTCCTCGTCGTCGTCGCCCGTTCCTTCCGCGAGCAAGCTCATCAAGTTCTGCGCGACTTCCTGCTGTACCAAATCACCCGAAACTCGCAGTAGTTGGGTAATCGTCTTGCAGTACCACGCATTGTTCGGGGCATATCGCTCGGCAATCTTGCACACGCGATCGGTGAGAACTTGTTTCAAGAACAAATCCGGGGTTTGACTGAGAAAATGCACCAGTTTATCCGTAATAAACTCCACATTGACCGGATTGGTCATGCGATACAACAAATCCAACGTTTTGATTTGCAGCGTTTCATCGGGATCTTCCAAACAATCCATCACGGCCAATTGATGTTGCGCTGCATACTTGGGATGGGACTCAACAATCATGGCCAGTCCTGTAACACCCAAATACTTCAAGTTGTGTGATCGACTTTGAATGAATCGACTAATGGCTTCCGCAGCAGCATCCAAAAGTGCGGCATTGGGATAAATGGAAACAATCGTTTTCACACACTCGTACACCACGGCGTAGCCTGCATTGATGCCTGTATCGGCCTTTTCATGGCGTCGTTCAATATTTCGTACATTCCTGACTCGCGACGACATCTGCTTGTCCCAAAATGCCCAATATCCGAATCAACTTCATTTGCATCCACGGCGCGGGCAATCGATGGTAATCGTATTCCGCAGGCAATCGGCGATCTCCAATTTGTTTCAAGATAGCCACCAAACTCGGAACAATGTGCTTAAACAGTGCCTTGTTTTCGAGGACAAACTCTCAATTACGTTGAGTGTGCTTCCCATGACGGCCGGATCCTTGTCACACAATGCTTTCTCGACATGTTTCTTCATTTCCTCTTGCGTGACAACTTCGGGTGCTAACTGATAAAATCGCTGCAAGCACAGAATCGCTTTCTTTCGAATCGTCGCACTGTCATGCGACAAAGTTTCGTCACTTCACCGGCTACTGCAGGGACCATGTCGGACGTAATGATACTCGTACAAGCCAAAACACCACCACTGCACTCGAGTACATTCGCCGACGACAAATCCCGTTGCATCTGATTGACCAACATGAAACGAAACTCATGATCTGGAGGCAAACAGGCACCGCAGACCAAATATCCTGTGCGTTTGTGAAATAACGAAGAGGATGCCGCCATTTCCACGGCCTGCGTAAAAAATAAAAAAAAGAGAAATGTATTGTGCAGGGTTAGACTAGCAGACACAGACACTAATTTCTTTTCGTACTGCCTCTTTGCAGTCTACCGTACTTACACGAATTAGTCCCCAACTATTGTCATGCCCCAACATACTAACATACAGCAACCTCACTAGAAACTCCTTGGCCAACTTTTGGGATTCGTAAAGGCCGCTTGCGCACCCGTTTGATGCGCCGGAGGGCTTTCCATTTTCTGTTTCAATCGAGCAACTTCCTTGGCAATGATGCGGTCTTCTTCTTGCTTCGATTTGGATTCACCAATCGCCTTGAGAAGCTGAAAGAACTCGCTCGACAAGTTCAGTCCTCCTGTCGCCATGTTGATGATGCGTTTATTTGTCTTGTCGACTGTAAATTATAGAATCGATTATCTTCTCTTTTTTCTTAAATCTGTAGCTCTGTCGTTTATTGCCGTACAAACAGCTAAGAAAGAACAAGCGTTTGTTTACAATTGCTGAACAAAGACTTCCTTTTGTTTTGTTTTGTTTTGTCAAAACGCATCGGCCGTCTCATCACTCTTGTCGCTTTTTTGTCCCCGTGCTTCATTCTCGCGATGCCAACAACGCACTATGACCACTGAATACGGCACAGTCGGATGTCTGGTATTCGATCACGATATGTATTACTTTTCAACGGATGTATACTTGTTGTCGAACGTTCTTTGATATCATTTCTGGGTGCCGGACTAGAGCCGTTGACATTTATTGAATGAGGTTTTGCACCTCCGGTTGCGAGCAGAGCTAGGTCGGCAAGAATAAGTTGCTTCATACTCCGTACTAGTTCGCAGCTCACTCGAGACGGTCCGCCATTAAAGAAAAGATTACATATTTTTAAAAACAAAGAGACCCTTTCGCTAGAGCCCGTAGTTTCTGTAGATTACCACGCATGTATATACGGTAGTCGTCTTTACCGTCGGATAACGAAGCGGAAAGCGTCAAACAATGCTCTCTAGAGGAAAATGTGCGTGTGTTTTCGAATTCAAAAAAAACTTTTGGATCGCGGCTTTTTCAGGGGCTACATGGCTATACTAGAGCGTACTAGACGCCACGAGCTTTCGCTAGCAAATGACCTCCAACTAGAACCACAATAGCGGGTTTCAAGGTTGCATGTCTCCACAAAAACAGCTTCGACAAAACAACTAACATAAGAAATTTCTCCTTAAGAATATATATGTGTAAAATGCAGCTAATGGACCGGGTTGTAATGACGAGTCGTGACGAAAGACCAACCCCATTCCTTGACTAGTGAGCTACTGGAGCAAAACCAACCGTCTGATCCAAATAGTTAAAGACAGTGTAATACTGGCGCATAAAGACATCTCCCAAGATCCATTGCGGTCCAGGTTTGGGAAAGTCTGTCAAGAGAAAAATATAGAGAAAAAGACAAGTATGAGCAAACAAATCAACAAATATGAATCATGTAAAAGAAACCGGTTTCATGATACGCACCAACACCCATGAACGCAAACAAACAAGTGCCTTGCGCTTGCAGTACGGCCTGTTTTCCCGGAACGGTATACTCTCGACCATCAATCGTAAAGACAATATCCGGAATTGCATCCACCGTATTGCAATCGACTGTATATTGTCCCATGACATTTGGTTTGGCCCCAATGGCTTGTGCGACGGCAGCAATGTCCTTCTTGGGACCTGTAATCAACGAGGTACCCGAATCAACAATGGCGGTAATCGGACTCTGATCGGTATTGTCGGACGAATGATACGATCCGGCCGACACGGAATCGAGTGCAATTTCCCAGTAGGTCGCTGATAGCAATTTGACATATTTCAAGTCACCCGTGAATTTACTCGAATCGTATCCTCCAAAGGTCAACTCTCCTGGACCATTGTCTCCTAAATAAAAGCTAAAGATGGGTTGATCAATGACATTTTCTTTCAAGGCATTCTCCATCACTGTGGGAGTATCACCGACTGAAATGGATCGAAATCCCAATCCCAAGATCCCATCAAACTTTCCCAAAGCATAGGCGAGTCCCAATCCACCCGCATCGGTGATTTCCGCAAATCGTTGTTCCGTGACGACCAAATCTTGTGCCAAAGTGACACTATCGACACTGAAAAATCCCGATACACTCCCCGATCCGTACATGATTTCAAAGTCTGCATTGTCGGTTTCATAAGAAGACGACGAATCATGATTGTATTTACTCTTTTTTTCCAAAGAACGGATTACCGCAGTGCGTGCAACCTACTTTGGGGACCCACAAATTGGAACTGCCGGTATCGAAAATGACAGAAAAGGACTGCGGAGGACTTCCAATGGAAATGGAACCAAAGTATTGTGCGTTGGCGTAATCGTTGATAATTTCGGATTCACTGCGCTCGAGGGCGTCGCTATTACCGCGCAATTGCCGTGTAGATGATGTTTCGTAATTGAATTTCTGTTCTCGCAAAAGTAAGCTTGAATGATTTCTTCATCGGGACGTTTGTGGAGAGGGATTTTCGTGACGGCAGCAGTCGCAGCCGACCAGGTGGCGCTCAAGAGAAGAGCTGAAGCAGCTGCAGTCGGTTGAAAAAGAAGAGACATGCGAATAAAGTAAACTATGAGCGAACTGATCGAATCAATCGAAAGAATATTATAATCGCTTTTCGCTGCACACGTTATTAGTCATCTCTTTTGTTTACGTACCAGTGAATTTCATGTTACAAAAGATAAGGGAAACACCAAGAACAATGTTGTTGTTATTTATTATTCTAGATTCTTTCTCGAGCGCTTCATTGAGTTGACAGCATTCATTTTCACTTGCAACGCTCTTCATCGCCAGATCTCAACGCACGATCGAAATTTCGTCGGGAACGAGATTCGGAAGTCCAGGTTCTACGGAATGACCGTGAAAGACAAAAGTACTTTCATTGTGATACAAGCCAGTACCGTCAATAACGCTTCTATAACCACGAACCATAATCAGAAAACAACGGCTCGATCGCTGATCCGGCAGTCCGCGAAGGTCTGTGCGTCCGTACGAAGGTTGTCGTTCCGTTTCCTTCCTTCCAAAAAAGAATGGTTCACTTATTATCCGTCCATCCATTCGAAAGCTAAGAATTATGTTGCTAGACTTGTTACACCAGTACGATTCACACAACACAAATTCACTCATTCATTTATTAATATTCATTCGATTAACATACTAGTCTACCATTGTTCGCTCCTTAACATTTCGCTTTCTATTGCGACGACCTCTTTTCGCACCATGTCGTCGTCGTTGTCCAATGCATCATCGGCTCCTCCTGTCGAACAACAATCCTTCAAAACCATTACTGAAGGTTCCACTCGCATGTGTTATCCGGCTGATCAAGAACAAGCCGTCTTTTACAATCCTGTCCAAGTACAGAATCGCGATTTGAGTATTTTGATGATTGCGCTCTTTCAAGAACGATTGCAACAGCGGCATCATGACAAATTAGAAAAACGAAATCACAGTGACAAGATTCCCCTTATCAAGGAATTCGGATTCTCGATGCACTTGCAGCGTCGGGATTGCGGTCGATGCGGTATTTTCAAGAAATTGAGAATGTGCAACATGTGACGATTAATGATTTGGAAGAAGCGGCTGTCGAGCGGGCGCATATGAATTTGAAGGAAAACAATTTGCAAGAGCGATTGGCGGAATCAAAAGATGGACCGGGGATTTTTATTCAGCAAGCGGATGCTCGGGCTGTCATGTATTCGACGCACTATCATGTCATTGACTTGGATCCGTACGGGTCGGCAGCTTCCTTTTGGATGGGGCTGTGCAGTGTGTCGAAAATGGTGGCTTGCTTTGCGTCACGTGCACCGACATGGCCGCCTTGGGAGGCAGTCATCCGGAAACGTGCTTTGGGCGGTATGGCAGTATGCCAGTGCAACGAGCGGGTTATTTGCAGGAAGTGGCCGTTCGCATCTTGTTGGATAGCATTTCCAAATCGGCGGCGAGATACGGACGTGCGATGCGTCCTATCTTGTCAGTCGGTGTGGACTTTATGTTCGAGTTTTGTGGAAATACACAATAGCAAGGCAACTGTCAATGATCTGTCCTTGACGACAGGCTATGTGTTTCAATCGACGCAGTGCCCGACATTTTGTGTAACACCGGCTGGACAAATGGGGAAGTAAGAACACTGTGTATCAAGCGGGGCGCCTTCCGTCGCTCCAATCGGCCATTGATGAAACCCATTGGAAAATGGGTGGCCCCATGTGGTTGGGGCCTTTGCATGACAAGGATGTACTCCAAAAGCATTACAAAAGTTGCACAAAATGCAACATTTGTCGACCAAGGATCGACTCGAAGGATTGCTTACGAGTTGTTACGAAGAACTCGATACTCCGCTCTTTTACAAATTGCCCAGTTTGGCCAAAGCAATGGCGGTAGCTTCACCGCCCATGATGAAAGTAAAAGCTGCTTTGATCAATGCAGGGTACAAAGTGTCAGGCTATCACAAGGAACCAGAAGCTGTCAAGACGGATGCTCCCAGCGAAGTGGTGTGGGATATCATGCGAACATGGTGCCAAACGCAACCGCCGCCCAAGAAAGCATCTCCCAGTGCGTTGAAAATGCGTTCTGTGGAACCGAAAACGCAAATCGATTTCACAATTCCAGCCGATTTGCCCAATCCGAAGAAATCAGACATTCGACGATTCCCTCAAAATCCGCAAGCCAATTGGGGACCAAAAGCCAGAGCTACAGGACTGAAACGTAAACTTCCTGTCGAGGAGAGCGAACCATCAGCTCCAACAGAATGAATAGTTGTAGTAAGCGGATCAACTATTAGATTCTCAATGAACGACTAGGATTTTGTTTTGTAGAGCCGTTTTCTTTTTTCATTCTAGGATGACGTGAAAATTTATGATTACCAGTATTGCTTCTACCAAAAGATGGCTTTCCGTTATCGATTGGTGGACTGTCTTTGCAAGGTATCTTGCTTGGTTTGTCTCGGTAGTGACAAACAACTACAGGGTCTCGTACACAACAAGTGTCCAGAAGACTCTTGTCACCGCGCAATACTAGTTCCGTATCAGTGCCAGCAATCGCAGCCACGGGTTGCTGAACGCATTGATCTTGTACATACCATTCTCCCAGTTGCTGGAAGAACTTGATCTTATTGTCCTTACTGTGCGTCCAGCTCATGTGGAAGATATACGGTTTCTCGATACCAGCCATGATATCTTTCATGAGTTCTTTCCGTCGATGAAAGGCATGACCTCCCGGAAATTCGTTTTCCGTCCGAGCGAATATTTTCACGCGAAGACCATACATCGAGGCGTGTTCTGTCAACAAGGCCACCAATGGCACTTGGTGGCTATGTGTCGCAAAAATCAAATCTCCCGATATGAGAAAGCTATTGAAGAAATGGACAGTTTTGTCATTGTTTCGTATGTAATAGAATCCCGTATTCGCCGAATAAGGCGCATAAAACAAACCGTGATTGCCATCATCTTGAAAATATGCGTCGAAGCCATAGTTTGGATTGTTGGTGTTGTGAAAAAAGTCCAGTGGATTCTGATGCCACACAATATCCACATCTTGAAACAGAATATCATATCCCAGCATGCTAATCATTTGCACACAATACACTTTTGCCAACATCATGCTGGTAAATGTACTATCGGCATATCGTCCTGCTGCCTCCTTGGGCATGTTTCCAAAGTTGGTTTCATCGTAAAACGCAGCTACGCCGTTGGCAATGGCCAAATCGCGCGTTTCCTCGTCCGTCGCAAACACCAATACTCCTTGCAAACTAATGCCTTTGCTTCGCGCCGCACAAATGAAATTGAGAAGTAGTTCGGATTGTCCCAAGTTACATACGAGGACGACAATGGAATTGTTGACTGCCACTTTTCTGCAATTGGTTTCAATTGCGCCAGCACCGAGTCCAAACTACCTAAATACTGTCGAAGAATTTCCCAATATTTGATGGTATCTTCTTTGGACGGTGGTTTGGTCGATTTGCGTCCCGAGGATTGCGCTCCGCGATTGACGAGTCGTAGCGGCGCCGACGCATCCAATTTGCCGCCGTCTTCGGGCAATCGCATAAACTTTTGAATGTGAAAAGCTTCGTACTGACCAAAAGAGCGACACACTGTTTGCGATTGCTAAAATCTGTCAAAATGACATTGAGATATTCGCAATTCGCGGTAGCTTCTCGTGATGAAAGAGTAGGGATTGTCGTTTGCGAAGACGCTTCGGCCGCTTTGTAAAGATCCTTTGGATGAGCTTTTCGCTGCTGTAAAATATAAGAACTTCATTGTTGTTGGGTGTATCCGGATCCAATGGAACACCCATATCAAAAGTAGTTGCAAAATCCGTTCTCGGGACTCTCGCGACGCCTGTGGCGATCCCTTGCACCGAAGGAGGAAACCGACTGGCAGTATCATCTTTGATCGAAGGAGTATTGTCGAGTTGAAGCTTGAGAATGTGATTCTTGATGCCTTCTTCTATTCTCCGCTGAATTTCTTTTTCCGATATCAAGAGTTTAGAGGTTGAACCGATCAAGAATCCCAAATAAAATACCATCAGGCCAAGAATAGTGGCCATCACACATGTTCTCATGAGTCCGTTATTATTGCTGTGCGACGACGCTCCGAGGCGTCCTTTCCTCGGTGTCACAAATACCATGGAAAAGAAGCTATTGTAAATGTAAGTATTTAGATGCTTTTGTAGTCATGAAGGCTTGGTCTTGTTCACAAGGATGTTGTCAAATGAGACAGAAAGAAAGAAATAATGGCGCAAGTGATGACCGAACAACGAAAAACGATGCTAATAAGGGAAAAGTCATCCTTTCGTCATCCTCGTGTCTAAAATACTCAGGAATGAAATCATAGGCGGGCAGTGCGACACGAAAATGTCAGCATCACTCAAATTACTGAGAAAAACTTTTGTCATCGCAAGCCATGAAGACTCCTCACTGGGATATCGATTATCGATGGTATAGGACGATTATGATTCCCGAATCCATCTCCGGCTAGAATGGCTTATCGCTCTCTGTGATTTTCTCGCATGCGAGTGACTGAACAGAGGAGGTCATGAAAATGACACAATCCACGACATTTTCGTTCAGCTGCTGCAGCTGCAAGCCTTTCTGCACTTTTAGAGTGCTTATGCTCATGACAAGATAATTAGCATTTGAGCATGCGCTAACTGTGAAACGTTTTCTTTACAATAGAGACGAATTTGCGGTCCATAGTCCATAGAGCCACATTGCCGTCGGAGTCGGAGGAGTCGGACCACCTCTCCGCTCTCCGCTCCCGACTCCCGAACGACGAGAAACGAGAACACTACTGCACACGTTCCTCCGTTAGGGATCCCTAGAATTGGGTGTGTCTCGCAGTGTACAGCTTGCATTCGCATTTTGTCGCAGTCATAAAGTTTTCAGGCTCGTCGCTCGTCGCCCGAGCCAAAAGACCAAAGGACATTCAAAGCTCAAAGATGAGAAAATCTTGGACAGCAGCCCAAACTGTACCAAAATCGACAACAGAACAACAGAATCAAGTCCCCAACCCAACCCCCAACTATCAAGTTGCAAGTTGCAAGGCTATTAGGGCTGTGAACAGGTCTTACCTGTCTTCCTGTCCATCCGTCCTGGACGGATGGACAGGTGGACGGGGACAGGTCTTGGTCGAGGACAGGTCCGGACGGGTACCCATAACCTAGCCGACGTACAACCTATAACAAGAGCAAAAGTAACGGCTATCGGTCGCGGCCAGCAAGTTCAGCAATGTCTGAATCACTTTTGGCGAGTAGACTAGCAAGGATATCTTCGCATGGAACACAAAATCTGAGAACTTCGAGAACAAAGTTAATTTGAAACGGAATATTCACGTAGCTTCGAGACGGGGCTAGGATCTTGGATTATAAATTTGTCTGGCTTGTCATTTAACTAATCACTAATCACTCATTCTTATACTACATTGATGTCTTTCTAGTAACTTAAAAGAGAAGCAATTATAGGCTAAAATTGTCATTTTTCTAGTCATCTCGGGGTCCCTAAAAAAATTTTCGCCTGTGGCGGGCAACGCGCCCGTCCGGGGACGGGTCCAATGCCGGACGGGTCGAGGGCCTCCCCCCGTCCGCGGACGGGTGGAAAACCAGGACCTGTTCTCAACCCTAAAGGCTATGCCTTATCATTTGTTATGCCAGACGTGACACGTGACAAGGAGCAACTTTAACTGTCAACTGTTTCACTCCCACAGCAACAACACAGAAACACAGAATGACGGAGTATTCTTTATTGATTATCCGTGCTAGATTACTGTTAACTACACAAATATGAATGTCGAATCAGACATTTTCATGGGTCTCAAGTCTCAAGTCTCAGGTGCCCAATGTGTGCGCGCCTTCTCCAAGTCGGGCCATGCAGGATTAGACTACGATCTACGGTTCACGTGGCCCACCATCCGATTGACAGTAATGGTGGAAGTACGACACGAGTGTGACCTCGGACTGCGCCATGGAACCATCAGTCAGTTGGTACTTGCGCAATGGGGAACAAAAGTTTTCCCGCAAATTTGTACAATCGAAATCATAGGGAAAATTTCGGATTATTTTCATGGGAACAGGTGGGAACTGGAAAACGCAAAACGCCGAAACTAACGTGTTTCTCCGATGATGGGTTGCTTTTGTTATTATTGTTTCATTCTCACTTGGTCCTTGCTGTGTTGCTTGTCGATAGTATTGTTCGCTTCGATAGCTTGCATATTTTAGCTGAGTAAACAGCAGTTGAAATTATATTCATATTCTTGCCATACCCTCATCTCGCCATAAACCATTCAACAATGAACCAATTCAAACTTCATAACGACAGCATTTCATCGCAAGTCAACGTCTTGTCAGGTCTCCCACAAGACAACGTTCGAGCATTCATAGAAGATGAGAACAGAAAGCATCGCATCGTTCTTTGGAGTGTTCGCAATAGTCCATACTGTGCGGCGACCAAGAAAATACTGCAACAATTTGGAGTCGTCGTACACGAATTGGACGATTACAGTAACGGGGAACAAATTCAGCGCGAGCTTCGGCGGCTGACTTCCCACGCTACTTTACCTATTGTGTTTGTTGATGACACTCATCTGGGCGGCTACGATGCGGTCCGCCGAGCGTATCAAAGTGGAGCGTTGCACCAAGACTTCTCCAACCCCGAATGCTCATCTTCATCGTCATCGCTCGACTTTGCGAGCAGCGACTGCCCTATTGAAGACTACTTCTTGCCTCGAAGTATGTCGGGCTATTCTCGAAGAGCCAGCCTCTCGACAATATCAGAAGTCGAACGAGAGACGCAGAGGAATGCGATCTCACAGTTTAAATGCATGCTAGATGGATTAGTTCTGACGCCCATTTCATTAAAATTTTCATTGTCACACGTTACTATTGTCCATTCCTCTTGATAGATAGCTGAGATATACAACTCTATAGAGGATCACGCAGCGAAATGACAGACAAAGGAGCCGCACCAATTCACAATACGACTTAAGAGAATTCCGTGTTGATTGATCAACTTCCTGACTCACTGACAGATCAACAGAGCTTCTGACAGAATGAAGACACGAACTGTTGTTGTAAGAAACGATCGTTATGCTCTTTACATGGACGGCGGCGGAGGAGGTGGAGGCATCATCGGAGGAGGAGGAGGTGGAGGAGGCATTGTTGGCGGAGGTGGTGGCGGAATCGATGGCGGCGGCGGTCTGTTGACACGAAAGAAAAAATGAGAGAATGAGATACAAACTAACATAGGCAAATGAATACACAAACAACAAACAATTCATAAGTAATACGTACGGCGGCGGGGAGGCATGGTCGTCAATGGAAGTGGCGGAGGGGGCGGAGGAGGCGGAACAGCACCTCCACCATTTCCAGCACTCGCAAACATGTGATTGGGCCGAAAGAAGGTCGGACCGGCCGCGACATGCCGTTGCTGTGCTTCCGCCAACATGCGCTCGGCTCGAGTTCCATGTCGTTCATTCGTCGGTTTCCCTTCGGCATCCTTCTTGAGCGCAAATTGGACTTGTATTTGTCGATTTCCGAGAAATTGCCCATTCATGAGTTCGATCGCCGTATCCGCCGAAGCAAAGTTTTCGTACGACACAAACGCAAATCCTTTGGATTGATTCGTGTGTTCATCTCGTGGCAAAAGGGCGGTTTCGTGAGTGTCCCAAAGGCCGAAAAGGTATCGTGCAACAATTGCTCATCGACCGTGTGGGGATCCAAATTTCCCACAAACAAATTGGCACCAATGTCCGGTAACGACTGATCTTGCAACGAACTCTTGGAGACGCGTAACGGCCGTCCCATGAGTTTGATCATGTTGAGAACCGTAATGGCATAATCGGCTTCAACGACATCCAGGAATTCAATAAAGCCATAACCATTGTGTGTCCCCGTTAATTTGTCTTTGGGCATGTAAACGGATTGCACTCGTCCGACTTGAACAAATAGTTCCGTTAACAATTCTTCGGTACACGTTGAATCTAAATTTCCGACATAGACCGTCGCATCTTGATTGCGGTGCTCAACGTGTGCGAGTGATGCCATAACAATAATTTTGTTTGTGTTTTGTTGCGAGTGTGCGAGTGTTTGAGTGTTTGAGTGTTTTCGAGGCGGAGGTTGAATCAAATAGGAATCAGTAAGGTATGAATGGTACGGATAAGTCAGTAAATGATCTCAAAAAAAGGCAAGCGGCTAAGAGTCTATTATTATTATCTCAGCGCATCTTTTTCTCATGGTGATTTTTTGACTTTGTCGAAAAATAAAATCGAGAGCGGAGAGCGTCGCCTTTCGAAATACATGACACGCAGACACGGACAGACTACGGTCTGTACGAAGTCCGTTTTATTCGCCCTTGAAGGACGCAGCAAGCGCGCGCCACGTTTTTCCCGCTCGTTTTTTTTCTTGAAAATGCTTGCGCAGTCTTTTCGTTGGATTTGATTGGAAAAGAGAACGTCATCGAACACCGAAGATCGATTGAATTGAATGAATGAATCATCAATCATCAATCATCAATAAACAAACAACAGGAATGCATCACAATTCAAAGCGTTCTCACTATTCTTACTATTATTTGTTGAGTTTATTGGGAATACTGTTCGCTTGTTCCTTTTATTATTCCATGGGAAGTTCCTCTTCGAAAGCATCAACTAGTACAACAACTACATCAACAACAACAACTACTACTACAAACATGAGCACCGATCTCAAACAGTTTATACAGACCGAGAACGACGCGTCCTCCGTCGTTGTATGGTAAGATTACATGGAAGAGAACGCAAGGAATGCGTGTAATTTCCCTTTCAATATATACTCACAACGGTCTTTACTTCTCTGTTCCCTTCCTTCTCAACCAACCAAACAGGTCCAAATCGTACTGCCCGTACTGCACCGCCACAAAACAATTGTTTCAGAAATTGCAAATCCCTCACAAAGTCCACGAATTGGATCAAATGACAAATGGAAATGCCATTCAAGCGGCATTGCAACAAATGACGGGTCAACGTACCGTTCCCAATGTATTTGTCAAGGGACAGCATTTGGGAGGAAATGATGATACGCAAGCGGCGCATCAGTCGGGAAAGTTGCAGCAGTTGTTGAGTGCTTGAGTTGCATGAGTGAAAGGAAGGAAGATTCATTATCAATACAACTGAATATCATTCGAACGGAAACTACCACTAATAATAAAGAGACCGCTTGCCTTTCAAAGAACTTGTTTCAATAGTAAACAGTGGTGTCGCTACATTATACTCATGACTTCTGATTCATTCCATTCTAGGATGTGGAATGCATTTTGGGCGGCGGTGGAAATGGCAGTGACGTTGATTGAGAAGGAGGTCGTTGAAAGAGTGCTTCTGCTTCGTTTGTTGCTGTTGTAGTTGACTCTGTTATTCGTGTTGCTGGAGTATCGGTGACAGTCGATGATGACACCGCCGCCGGTTGCTTTTGGGTATTTCCACTTCTTCGGCACTTTCATCATCACTTTCATCGTCGTCGTCGTCGTCGTCGCCTTGATCGACTTCCATTTCCAATTGTGGTTCTACTTCCAAGAGAGTACGCGTCAGTGTTGGTGGTTCGGATTGGGATTGCGTCGGCGCGACACCCACATAGCGCACTTTGCGTTCGACACTCGTTCCTTCGGTTGAACGCGCCGAAGACGGCAAGCGATGCAAATATCCTGTTCCCACTTCGGCGCCTAGCAAGCCTTGGCCTCCCCAATCCAAAGTCGGCATCAAAGCAACGACACGCACCATATCGGAATCGGTATTGTACACGTACAATTCCACCACTTGATCTTCGTGTTGTCGCAACAAGGTCGCCAGTTCGGCAGTGGATTGGAGTGTTTGGTGCGTGGTGCCCAACAAAAGTCTTTTAGTGGCACTAAACCAGCAATGGCGGCCGGGGATTGAGGTTGGACGGTTAATATACGAACGAGACGATCTTCGGCGCCAGCGTAATTGTCCAGTCGAATGGTGACGCCTAATAAACCAGCACCGCCCCATTGATCACTGGGTGTCAGTTGCACCAATCGAGCTTGTTGACTCTTCATATTGTATACCACTGAGGAGCGGAAAGAGGAAATAAGAGTGAGATCATATTCAGAAACAGACAATTATTTTGCAGCAAGCAGCAGCGAAACGACTCGCTATTTCTTTCCGACTAACTACATTTTCCTCTCATTTCAAACACCAACAACAGCACTTACAAAATTCCATTGCCTTTTCTTTGTGCTCGTTCAACAAGGCCGGCAAATCAACATCATTGTATTCTTCGCCCGGTTTCAAGCCTTCGCCACTTCCCAAGAGCATTTGGCCTTGTGCGCCCACTAAAAGTCCAAAACGAGACTAATCCGGCCTTCGAAGCAGGTGAATTCGGTTGTACTCTAATACGCGGTAGCCGACGGTATCAATGCCATCAAACGGATCTAAAGCGTCATCGTCGTCGTCAAGACTGTTGTCGTTGTTTCTTTCGTCGTCTTTCACGTCCTGATATGCGGCCGAGCCTTGCGTGTTTCCCATTTTCAAAGAAGGACGATTGGTTGTAGAGAGAAGGAGTTGAATAAGGAAAACACACACGCAAACGCAAACGAAAAGACAAGTCGAATGACTTCCTCTGCCACATGTTTTTTACTTGTCATTGAGGCGAGCAACAAGCAAACAAAGGCGAAAGAAGCGCTCAACGGTTCAAATTTTCAGTACCGGGTCAATACCAGTCTGAGAAATTTCGTCAGTAGCAAAGTAGCAAAACCATTTTGGTACTTAAATGGATGTACACTTTTCTGAAATCGAGTACCGTTCTTGGTATTTTTTGCTTTATACCTTATACCGTATACCGTATACCGAAATTGTTTCGGTACAAGGTACAAGAGACAAGTGATGTAGTTGTAGTTGGTAGTTGCCGAGTACCGTTTTGCCAATACCAAAACGATTCTGGTACTAAAAAAGGATGTACTCTTTTAAACCATCGAGTAGCAGTGCGGTCTTATCTAGTATCAAAATCAAAACTATTTCGCTACTGGACACAATAAGTACCCGTCTGAAAACATCGTCAGTACCAAACTGTTTTGCTGTTTTGGTAATGCACGGTTGTCTGTTGTATGTTGTAAGGAAAAACCAAGTTTTCCCTGTCGCAAGGGCGTCACTTACAAATGATAGATATCTAGATAAAGACAAGAACGTAAAAGATACCAAGGCTTGTAAGGTCGTAAAGGTGTCTTAGATTGCGATTAAAAGAGAAGGTGTGGAGAGGAAAACCCGGCGTGGGTGAAAAACCTCTAAGCTGGCGAAGGGAAGGCGATCGCGCAGCATGGCGCGCAGTCTGAAAACGTCACCACGTATTTTACTTGGTCCCCTCAAATCGTTCACATCCCGTCTGAATGATTTGTATTCACCTCCCTGCTGGCGTCAATAATATGCTACGTCCCGAACAATGTATCGCGAACGTGCTTACTCATTCATTCGCGTGAAAGCGTCGGCCAGATTCTTATGCGTTGGGATCCAAAATACATCAACAATCCCAGCAGCAACATGCCATCTCGTCATATGATAGGCCACCGAATTGTGTTTCTTCGATAAGGTCGATGAGAATTGCGACAATTGAGAACAACCGAGTTGTTGTCGCAAAAGATTTTGCTGGGTTCGTCATCCAACGGGATCCCCATCATCCGTAACTTGTACCGCAAGCCGGACGATCATCTCAATACACGTTTTCATGGCAACAAATTCACTTGCAAATGCGCCGTTTCAACCGTCGATTGCTTTTTGCTGAACCACATCGTCAGCGCACGATTCACAAATATCTTTATTCCTGTATGCGACTGTCGTGTCGCTTGATTCGCCGCATGCGGCGCGGCGTACGCCGAAATCATCACCGATTTGCCTCGTGGCTTCGGCATTCGGGAGGAGCTCTTCGCCAGCGTCACGATAGTGTTCTTTAAAGTCGTCCGTTTGCTTCGTCATCTCGATTGTATTCAACTTCGGCAACTCCGGCGACATATACAGTGAGAACTTTGGATGCTTCTTCAGAAACGCAAAGATCCGATACACCTCCATCAAATGGTTCAATCGCGGCATCGCTTGAAAGGACGAAAGGAGCGATACTTCGAGGAGAATGTCGATTCGCCCGATCTCCGTCGCCCATCTGAGGATCCCAATCAGTTCCTGGAAGTGCGTTATTTCATCTTCATTAAGCAAACGTGAGTCATCGAGTTCAAAGATGATACTACTGTTTGTGGGTGTACTCAGCAGCGTTTGGAAGCTTCTGCTTCTTTTCCTCCAACTGCCTTTCCAAATTCTCCACAGCAGCTTTCAAATACTGCCGCCGTGATCGACCATCGCGACTTGCGACCGTCCAGCGTTGTTTCTTCAGCGCCGCCCCAAGATACATGTCCGGCTCCTTGATCTCATCGTTTTGAATTGGAACGATTGCCCCAACTCTTTCAGGACTTTCTCAGGATCAGCTCACACATGATGTCGTCGGCGTAGCAGAGGATGTACTGTAGTATTCCTCGCCATTGCTCTTCGTAGCTGGTCGCATCCATCACGCCGGGATCGGCAACACACGGAACGAAACCCATCTCTTCAAGTTTACGATGCGAGGTAGGCTCGAACGATGCGCCTGCGCCAGCGTAGACCATAGAGGGCCTTCACGACAATCATCCACAATCCTTCCTCGCTCCCAAACTCCGGTCTTGCCTTTATATAAACTTTTTCGCGGTTCGGTGCAGTGAGATAAGCGTTCTGGATGTCAACGCACATTACCCTCAACCCATTGAGCGCAGCAATCATCAAACAAATGCGAACTGAATCGCAAGGCAACGACGGTGCTGTATGAAATGGTCGGCGGCGTCTCGACTTTGTGCCCATCCGCGACGAACCTTGCCTTGCGTCTGAAGCCTTCGCTTAGCTTCACATCGAAGATGATGTGACACGTTATCTTTTCGTAGCCTATTAGATCTTCTAATCTTCCGTTGTAGACTTCGAAGGCAACGCTGCGACGTTCTTCATCTCCTTGCGGATGGCATCGTACCAATACGTATTTCCGTTTTGCCGGTCGAGCTCGGCGCCTCTTTCATCGTCTTTGGAATCCGTATCCCATACTTGTGCGCGCGCTCCCAGTATTTTGATTTCAGCTTTGAAAGGATTCGGTCAGCGTTTGTTCAAAACCACTTTGTACCAGTAGGCGAACGCGGGCATCTCCTGGAGTCCTTTCTTCACCGCATACTCCGCGAGTTCCACCGGGTAGGATGCCTTCAAATCTTTCAGGGCTATCCAATCAGAAGATCCATCTTTCCATAAGACCTGTATCTCCCAGCCCTTCGATGTGATCACTCGTCTCCGTCCCGGTGCTTGTCGTGATCCACCCGTTTCTCTTCGGTACCGCTTCGTCGGTCGTTCGGTGGTCAAGGATTTCGTCGAGTTCACGGCTTCCGTACCGTGGTCGTCAACCTGCGAAAGGAGGTTCTCTGCTATAACATTTGCAGTCAACACTTCCGACACTCCGTCAATGTATTCAACGACATACTGACTCATATCGAAGAGGGTTTTCGTCACTTGTGCCCAGCGGATTACCGTCGCCGTCCGTGGCACGCTTCACCACTCTCGCTGCGACAAGCTTTCCGTCGTGAGTTCGTTTCAGATTAAGGCGCATGTTCACATAGTTGTCGCCGTCGTTGGCCCCATCAAGTCGTCTGATCCGTGTGGGACGGAAGGGTTGTCAATCACTTCGTTGAAAGTCGTCCAAGAACGCCTGACTTTCCCAATTCAATACTCCCAAGCACACGCTGCGTGCCGGTAGCTCGTTCGGGACTTCAAGCAACTCATCGCCATCGCGCCAGCCTTGACCTTCTGCCGCGTCGTAGTCTGCCATCCGGGACTTCCAAGCGCCGGTCTGCATTTCCAGTCGCGTGAGCCGTTGGACCGTTGTACACGAGATCACGATTCCGGACTCAGGCAAAATCAATAGGACATCAGGCTTCCGACTCTGTGAGAAACGCCAAGCCATCGGCCGGTGATTTTCGCCAAGTCCCGCATTGCTCCTGTAGACCACCCAATCGTAGAAAGCGAAATCCATGTACTCGCTTATGTCGGGCGTCTCTCCCGTCAAGCACTCCAGCGGCGTCCTCCCATCTGAGTACTTCGACGAATTGACAGTTAGATTTCCAATTTCGCCACCCACTTTAAGCAATAATCCCAGAGCTGGGGGGAGCGTTGTTTCTGAACATTGCACGGTAAGATTTCATTTTCAACTGTCCAATGCCTTGCTCAACAGGATTTTCATTTGGACGTTCTTTTCCGAGACATGCGACTTCACATCATACCGTTTCATCAACTTCTGAAATTGCGTCTTGTCACCCACTTGTAGCGGCAGCGCCATCGTGAATGAGCCAATCCGGTGCGCCGAATTGGTGACAGAACGGCGTGAAGCGTATTTCCGATTGAATCGCCAGTCTTGTCCTTCATGGGTACACCGCTGTGAAACCGCCTTTCATGAAGTAGATCTGAGCATACTTCATCCCTGTCAACGACTTGACATCGGCATGTAGGGTATCCGTTGACATCTTGCCTTTAATATGCTTGACGATGTAGCGCCGGTCGGCCTTGTACCGTCAGCGCCAACGGCAAAATCGCTGGACCTCGTTCCTCGCATTCGTTGCTCGTAGTGTTGCTTGGCGCTTGCTTCTCGCCGATGTTCCACATTTCACTGAGGTGTTGCGGCGTCACCAGCAGTGCCGTTCGCGCCGATACAAAAGTTCGCCTAGCGGGATATCGTCAAAGCCGAGGTGCGGTTCCGGGACGCCGCTCGTTGTCCCCTCATTCTCGGTCCCCTCAGGCCTAGCCGCGAGTCAACTGTCCAATGAGGAGATACGAATATCTTCGTTGGCGGTAACACTGACTGCGTTGAGGACGCATTCCTTGAGCGCGACTAGGGCTGGTGATACGTCATGGAGCTCCGCTTCCTGGGTGATTTCGAATCGCAAAGCGGACATGCGCGACGATACGCAACATCCGCACCGCAAGTAACGCTGCTTGGGTTCCATTCGTGGGCGTTAGTGGCGTGATGTGGCGGCACATATCGCCTGCGTCTTGCGTTGGCGGCGAAAAATTGAATCTTCGTACCACAAGTCTCAAGCGGGATGGTCACATCGTCAACTTGAATCGTCAATCGGCCCTCCGATGGGTCGAAAGGGTTGTCATTAACGTTGACACCCTGGTACCGCAACTGGTTGGGGTTCCACAGCGTATGGAAGCTTTCGCCGTAGAAGAGGCATTCATTCAGAACCAAAATCAACGTTTTCGTCGGTGGCGGGTTCGTCCAAGCGGTAGCGGCCGACACAATCGAACGCTGCGGATCGGCTCATACGGGCATCGCATGCGGGAACACGTTGGCGGTGCGGTTCGTATAACTGAGGGCAACAAAGTTCTTTCCTGCACAGCAAGTGTCGGCATTGGAATCGCGTTCGTCCGCCGAGATTCCAGATTGCGGTGCCGCCGGGCAGCTCCGATGGTGCGTCGTCATTGTTTCGCTGGTGGAATGGAAGTCGAGATCGTCCCTATTTCATGCAAGCATCGCCTGTTCATTGCGTCCGCCATGAACCGTTCCGTGCCGCTCTGACTATTGGCCTGAGAAATTGTAATGGTGTAGTCCCCTGAGGTCGGGGTCCGGGTCCAAGCATCGCCGTTGATGTGGTTCGTCAATGCCGAAATGATGGTGGCAGCGTCGAGCGCAGGAGGCGCATTGGCAGTGGTCGTCGTCGCGCTGACTGACGGATCGGTTCGTACATCGCTGCTTGTTGCGCTTTGTAGGCGGCCGGCGAAGGCGCGCAACTTCTGCCAATCATGATCGTGCATCTGCTTGATCTCATCGTCGGGAGAAATCGTAAGCTGGATGCACGTTCAACTTTGAGCCGTTTTTCAAAGTGATCGGATACGATCGCGCGGTGCGGTTTCTGGTTCCGCCTTTCTACCACGTTGTTTGCCGCCGCCTTTTCCCTTGTGAGGAATCTTTTCGTTGTTCTTCTGGGTGCCCGTTGCTCTAATGTTTCTATTACCTCCACAATTAGAATGCGGCTCTGCTGCACTTTTTGGCGCATCACAGCAAGCGCCCGGTCGGAGGTATGACTCGGTGGGTCGTTTGACAGACCGTCTCGATCAGCGTCGCAAGGAAACTAGGGGCTGATAAGATGCCGTTTTCTCCAACAGGATTTTTGTCTTATCCGTGTCTGAGAAGCGCACAATGCCCTCGCCTATGCCGTTCGAGTTGAGGACGTAGAAGGCAGCCTCGAGGTTCTGTTCAAAGCTGTTCCAAGTGTGCCCTGCCTTTTCTCCAGAGAAGAAGGAAGACTTCAGCGTCGTCTTCGCCTTCACCAACTTTTGCGGTAGACGCCGACTTCAGCCGTCACGCCTTCTTTCAATCGGTTCGTCCACACGCCTTCGTCGCGTGATTGCTCAGGATCGTTTGAGCGTTTGCGTGTTGTTTGCCATGTGGCCCACGATCAACGTGTGGACCAACATGGAATCCGTCTGGAAATTTTCGCCCGTCAGCGGCGCTGGCTTTCACATACCGCTCTAGCGTGCCGATCGCCGCATCAGACACGCAGCGCCGCCGGTGTCCCGAATAACATACGAGATGGGAATGCCCGTCTTCCCAGGAGAATTGACGCGAAGTAGCCACCACATCATCCAATCGTCGTTCGACTTAAAGTGCTCGGGCTTAGCAGCCGCCGCCACTTTTGCTTGTTCGGTGAAGCGTTCCTCGCCTTCACCATCTCAATCAACTGGGGTCCAAGCGCATTGTCGAACACGGTGGCTGCGGGTCAAAGCCGAGGATCTCGCACTCTTTCGTCCACGCTGACGAACCCTTTCATGCGGTTCTTGATGTTCAACGGAACTCGAACCGAATGGGAGATGATGGCGAGATCGGAAATCGCTTTGTCCAACTCCGCGAACGTCATCATCTTCGCATGAGAGAACGAGTTGTCGAATAACTCGGATGCCATTGCCCTGCGCCATCGTTGGCATGTCGTTAGGGTTCGGAACCGGAGGCACGTTGGTAAGGCCGCAAGCGGCAAGGATGTCCACCACCGTTTGGGGAATCAAGTCAGGAGGTAACTGCAACATGGCAACCTGTAAAACAATGCCAATGGTGTGTCAGTAATCGTCATGTCGCACGCTCGACAATAAAGATGCTCAAAGGCAAGAACGCATTTCGAGCAGCACATTTCGTTTGCAAACTCAGGGCAACGGCAAGCGCGCTGACCACTCCGCCGGTTCGTCCGACCTCCTTCACCGTTACTTCGATGGATGACGCAAAGCAAAGGCCATGTGCTCAAGTGCGTCAAGCGTCAAGCACCGGTCATAAAGAGCAAGTTGTGCTCTGTGCATCCGATCAGCTCGTACTGATTCGGAAATGCCACGCCGTCGTCACGATTGGCTCTCGTACCAATTCGCCACCGTACCGTTGGTGATTTTACGAGCAAATAGCGATAAGCGATAAGCTCGGGCATCGCGCGCGTTCGTGCCAATCAATCGGTCATCGTCGTATGCCGATCGCGTTCGTCGTGTTTCGTTTCGCTTCCGCTCCCGGGCGTGGGTCATGATAAACCAAGTTTTCCTGTCGCAAGGGCGTCACTTACAAATGATAGATATCTAGATAAAGACAAGAACGTAAAGATACCAAGGCTTGTAAGGTCGTAAAGGTGTCTTAGATTGCGATTAAAAGAGAAGGTGTGGAGAGGAAAACCCGACGTGGGTGAAAAACCTCTAAGCTGGCGAAGGAAGACACCACGCGCATGGCGCGCAGTCTGAAAACGTCACCACGTATTTTACTTGAAACTATGACACTCACAAAACGGTCCAAAAAGTTCACGGTCGTGTTTGTCTTTGACAAGAAACGAAGGATTGCTCACACAAAAGCTTGCTAGACGAGCACGAGCACTCATTTCGTTCACTTCTCGGGCATCTTCTCCCTTATCGTGGTGGCTCGAACGGATAAAGAACAAGGTATTTTCTCACGCCGTGTGTCCTCAGCGGATAAAGAATGGAGGCGGCATGTAGCGATGCCATACGGATGTACTTTCTAACGAGTATTTGAAAGAGAAACCCTATTGCTTTGCTACTGATTGTCATGCCAATACGAATAGCAACACAAGCACAGCTACCTCGGCGCTCAAGCGCTGTTCACGCTGCCATGTGACATGATATTGCAGTACGCAATGCCAAAGGAAGCACTGCAATCATCACCGCCAATTCTGCCAAGAGATTGCCTTTGAAGTAAAACTGGTAGAGAACATGGCTGCACCGCTTTGACGCGTTGTTTTCGAGGGGAAATGGAGAAACCGAGAATATGTTTGAGACACGGGTGGGCCAGTTTGCGTTGTCAGCTCCGACAATGAACTACATCTTCGCTCGCAACAACCTGGCGGACTTTGGGAGGCAGCGTACGATTGCGAGATCAAAGAGGTCTGGGAAAAGGTTCTTTTCGGTCCGTTTTCTAGTTGCGTTTATTTTTCTTTACCTGAACCGAGATGACGAGGCGTATGCGTACATCCGATACTGGCTACAGTTCGACGATCTAGACCAAGATGAAATTGTTGCACGGCACAAAAGTTCGCGTGAAGGGGACTGGGTGTACCCAATCGAGGATAGCTGTCGTTATCTTGACATTTTCGACGAGTGTACCGAAGTAGCAGAGTATTCCGAACTGGACGAGGAAGAGTCACAGATACTATTTCTGCTTGCACTCGCTGGTATAAAATGCGTGTAATTGCATCTCACGATGCTATTGAGCGGTCAGTGGACTTTGCATTCAATCAGGGAGGCACGAAGCGCATTCAAGAAGTACGACCGATTGTTCAAGAAATGCTAGTTGCTACTCATGCGGAAATTCAGCACCGACAACTTAATCGAATTCTTGACAGGATTCGACTTGAGACGCCTTCTTTGTTTGACGATATGCTTGAATTCGAAGAGACCTCTCAACTCCACTCATCTTCCGAAATGAAAGAGTCGACGGACTATCATGCTTCTTCGATGCAACTTGCGCTTTGCTATCTCCGCTTGTTTTTTCGTGTCCCAGGAGCTGCTGACATGCTCCGACTGCTTGCAATGAAATAAGATAAGGAATTGTGCATAGTCTATCTCGAGCCATCATCCAACGTTTTATTCAATTTTAGGGCCTTGGTAAATTGTTCCTTGTCCCCGCTCCATTAATCGAACGTTCCGGTTAATAGCAGTCGATATCGACTCCGTAGTCTATGGATCAAACATTACGGCGCAAATCTTTCAAACCGAGGAATCCGCGGAAACCTCCATGAATGCCCCAGACCTGGTGGACGCCATAGACACTGTAGAGACTGTGCGTTAACTCAGAAATGACATTGTTGATACCTGGACAAAAGCCACCGCATGTCACAATGGCAGCATTCACTTGCGAAGGATTGAAATGCAACAGCTCACGGGGACCGCGCGAACAAAGGTCCTTGGCAGTGAAATCATGTCAGCTGTTCGAACGACATCCAAATAAACAACGTCGTCGTCATTGAAGTACTCGTTGTAATCGAAGGAGATGCACTGCGACAACGACTTCGTTTGATTCTGAAGGGCTTAGGGCGGATGCACCGGAATAGGCTTGAATAGTCCGACGCGACTATTCCGAATGTTGTCCGACGGAAAGCGATCACGTAGCGACTCTAGTTGTGCCTTGTATACCTTTTTGAGCACACGATGTTCCTTTCGGTTGGCTTCAAAGCCGGCATCCGTAAGCTGTTCCTCCAGTTGAGACAGAATTTCTTCCTGCTTCGCATTGCCGTGCGAGGAACCTCTCAGGCTGTGTTGCTTTGTCCTCTTTTCTTCTTCCGAAGTCATGGCAATCGTAATTATTGAACGGGTTTCTGATTGCATAGCTTCGTTTCGTTGCTGGCGTTATTGTCATGATGAGAATCAAAGCTTGTGAAGGAATAGACGAGCAAGGAAGGAGAAGAAGCAGGTAAATTGTTTGAAAACCCTGTAAAGGGGAGAGCGCTCTCGAGTTCTCGAGTCGTCGCGACGACAGTCACGGCATTTGTCGTAGAAACACCCGATCAAGCCAAATGCGCTGCAACCGCCGAATCACATAATTAATGTAACATTAGTCGAGCTTTCGATAGTCTGTTGATGATGCTGCTAGTATTGTTGAGAGTCGAGACCTCATTTGCATGCAAGTCGACGCATTCTTTTCGGCGGGCGGGGCAGAAGTTGCGCGAGGCGCGAGGCATGTATTGTGCTTGCAGACAGACTCTCAGTTAATGTCTAAACAGAGAATGTCATTCGGTTCTCGATTTACAGTCCGCGGTACTCGCACGTTCGATCAACATCAACCGGGAAGCTCGTGAAGAACAAACAAAACATCTGGAATGAATAGCTGTGCAATGCGCAATGCAGCATTCTGTACACGCCAGCAACGCTCTCACTGGTAATTTATTATGAAAAAGCCGTTTGCTTTTTCTGCGTCGGGATGCATTATTCATGGCACAGTAAAGTGATGACGAGCAGAATTAGATAGGCGATCGACACGATGGCCGTTGCTATTTTCAGTCCTGGAAGCGATTTCTCTCGGAGTTGTAACTCGGAGAAGCACTTTGTTTGACAACCCTCTCGCACTTTTGCTTCACTTTCGTCTCACTTTCTCGGCGATCGCCTGTTTTTTCTCTCGTCGCAAGACGAAGGAGACAGCAAGTGATCGTCGAGACGGTCGACAATGTATCATGGTTGCTGCTTGATGGGTCCTGTTACCACCATCATGACCGAGGGCTGGGTACAGGGTTAGATAACAGTGACAGGTCCGCCGCCTGGGGTTTCCAGCACACGAATTCGTTCGTTTAAGTGCCCGAGACTCTGAAACGGACGGGTTGGAAAGTTCGGATTGAGGTTTCGAATGTATGCTGCCCAAAGTAAATTGCCATAGCAGCGGGAGGCTCTCTGATGCGTGCACTTTGTGTGCGCGGATGAAGCTGAAGTTGTGTATGACTGGTTGAAGCTGGGTTTGGGGTTCCCACCATTGAGAATAGAGCCACACTGCCTGTCTTTCTCCTTCGAGACATATTGGGCTTTGTGATTGCTTGTTGATATCTCCTTGACGTCCAATAGCGATATTGGAGTTCCCGAACGTGCCATGAGACGCTTCCTGAAAAGGGGTGTCGTGGACGGCACGGTCGGGGGCACCCTCTTGGATTTTTCAACATGAAAATGTTGGAAGATTCATAGGGGCGCATACATACAGACACCTCTCTTTCACTTTCCACCTGTCACTGTTATCTTCCACTTTGCTTACAAAACTAACTCATAAATACTATAGAACAATAATTGCTATGCGGCGGTGATGATTCGTTAGTTGTATTTTATGGCGTTTGATGGTCGTCGTCGTCTTTGACTTATTTCGACGGAAAGAATACTAATTTGAAAGAGAAACCCTACTGCTTCGCTTGTGAAGATAAAAGTATGCCGAATCTTCTACAGCCGCCTCGGCGCTCAAGCGTTGTTCCCGCTGTCAGGCGGCGTATTATTGCAGTTCGCAGTGCCAAAAGAATCACTGGAAACATCATCGCGTGCTCTGCAAGCAAATTGCCGATCAAATTCAAGTCGTAGAAGATGCAGCCACCCCGCTCGGAGCGTTGTTACTTCACTGCGATACGGTGCAGAACCGGACAGTTTGTTGGAATCAAGCGTAGGATATGTTGGTGACTTCCTGAGGGAGTCCCCTACTTGATGGCTCGTGAGAACCTTGCTGATTTATATTAAATTTGCTGCTTACGATTGCGAGATTAAAGAGGTTTGGGAATAGGCTCTTTTCACTACCTGGGAATTCTACGATTGGAGGTAAACTATCCAAAACAGGTACGCTTTCCAGTCCCATTCATTCTTCTTTATTTGAATCGCGACGACGAAGAGGTTTTTTTCTTTATCCGACATGGACGTGCAACCTCGTGAGACGGCGACCGGCTCTTCCCAATCGAGCCTGACTGTCGTTACCTCGACATATTCAAAGAATGTCCGGGACGCCGCGACCATCAGTTCGCAATTCAGTATCTGCTGGCCTCGCTAACATCAAGATGCGCATCATTGCATCTCATGATGCTATCGTGAAAAGCATGAAATTCGCATTTACGCAAACAGATGGGAGGCGCATCGAAGAAGTGCGCCCAACTATTCAAGCAATGCTTGTGCGTGATAATATTGCCATTCAACGCCAACGCTTCGATCGAATCTTTGATCAGGTTCAGCGTAATTTACACCCATTGTTTGGGTCTATGCTTCTTTTCGAGGAGCGTTCGCAATCCCATAGTTCAGCGGAAATAGAGGAGCCAACGGGGATCTTCGTTCTACGATCCAGTTTGTATTTTGGAACGGTGTTCGCTTGGTCTTTCATATTCCTGGAGCTGCCGACATGCTCCGGAAGCGTGCAATGAAATGAAGTGAAATGATGGTACGAGATATCGGGACCACATCAGCCTCTCTGTCGGCTACTTCCCTAGAAGCGTCTGATCCGACGCATGACACAACATCGATGCTCTCAGCGACCTATTCACTTGTTCTTGATCATACCAGTACTTCGTATATAATCAAATCAGCCTTCTATGAGCTCTCTCGTAGGCCGTAGGTTTTCCTTCCGCCACCTTCCTCGATGTTTCAATTATCTTATCCGACGAGTCCCAATCAAGATAGTATATATCGTAGCCACTTGCAATGTCGTCTCTATATCAAGCCCCGTGTTTCGTGCCTACTCGTCCCAATTGACAAAATGCAGATACTGCACATGCTCGAATCGAATGTTGTAGCACGGATGCGTCGCTGCCACCGCGGCATGCTTGGAAAACGCAACTGCATCGCCCTCTGCTTCAGAAGGACTACCCCGATACTGCTGCGCAATCGACAAACCCGACAAATTGTAACAAGAATGATAGAAATCTCGATTCTTGGACGGCTTGTCTCGAGTCCACCGTGAATGTCTTGTGCGCACAACAAAATGTATCGTTCCAACATGGCAGTGTCAAACAGTCCTGTATGAGTGCTCGAAGTGTTGCTGTCATTGCCATTAGACACCAACGAATCACTGATGACAGCCAAAGCCGCACCCTGCCAAAACTGTAACAACCATCCACCAATTTGTTCGATCGCCCACTGAATCCTCCTTCTAGCGCCAACTGCCGCCGCGACACATAATCGCACAACGCATGCAAATCAACCATGTGCGTAGCATTCAGCAATTGCAATGCCGCAATGGCGCAATAAGTGTATCCACCGTGCGCTTCGGTACCAGGTTCCCCACCAAAGCCTCCTTCCCACGTTTGACATGTACTCACAAAGGTTGCCCACGATGTTGCGGTTGCTTCAGGCAAAGTTATTTGCAGCAAAGAGAGGACTGCGATGCAACAGTAAGTGGCGCGAACATCAATTTCACCATCATGATGCATCCGAACGCGGCCTTGTTCATCCGCCAAGTGAGCACCCACTCATAGAGTGGTTTTCGTATTTGCTGCAACAAGGATTGTGCCGAGTGAGACGGTGGTGGTTGAAGTGCGTCGTCGATGTTACTGTAAGCACCCTTCTCCTTTCCACCTGCATGCTCATGACTAGCGAGAATGGCCAGTGCCATAACAGCCGCATACGTCGTCGCTGCATGCGGCAATTGCCCCGGTCCTCCGCCAAAGCCTCCTCCAGTAGGATGAAAAAATTGTTGCAATGTGTGCACCATCGCCTGCCGTTCTTCGACGGATGGCTCGTAATTCAGCAAGTCGCAAGCATGCAATGTCCAGTACATCATCCACGAGCGACTTGAGTCCAACGTGACGAACGAAGGACGCAATTGCGGTCGTAAAGACGGCTGAAAGACGGGTGACAAATATTGAATGTGTCGTTCGACCAACAAACAAATGTCCAAGTCGTCGGTAATGGCGTTGCTATTATTATTTTCATTTGATGAACTCTCATGACTCTTGAGCAATCCCGATTGCCGCAAATGATCCAATTGACTGACGGGGAGCGTCGATAAATCAACAAAAGGGTTGGCATTCCATTTCGGTGCGTTGCTGCTGTCGTGTCGATTCCGTGCGTTTCAGAAACGGCATGACCGTTTGTTGATCGGCTTTTCGGACTATTGTCATTTTAGGATTGATATGTCTGTGAATGAAATGTATTGAATGCAAAAGAAGTGTCTACAACCATCGGTGTTGTTCATGAATGATTACCAGGCATAAAATGTTTTGCGGGTTTTGTTGATGTTGCGAATTTTTTGCTCGGATGCCAATTTGCTTCAGTATGAGCACGATGAATTCCGGATTCCGTTTGCCACGTCATTCGTCTGCGCGTAGCTCGTTCCGTTGCATTCTTCGCGACTTTGCAAAAAAAAAAGTAACACTGCGGTCGTCGCGCATATTTCTAGATATTGCTGTTCATTCTTGTCAATCAATCCCATTATTTCTATTCAACTTATCATCATCTAATTGTTTTATTCAGTTATTTTCAATACATACTTCACGCGATGTCATCACTGCAATTGTACCGCTCCATGATGCGACAAGCCAAGCGCATTCACGATTATAACTTTCGAGAGTATGCTTTGCGCCGCGTCAAGGCGGGCTTTCGGCAACATCAATCGGCCACTGGGTGCGTTGCTTTGTTGCATGTTTGTATTATCGAGTGTATAATTTTTTTGTATTCATTTGAATATTCAATCGCTGATACGACACGTCTCACTCAATTATTTGCACGAATCATTATTATATTACGCAAACAGACCCGAGCTACAAACTGCTCTTCAAATTGGTCAAGAACAATTGCAAGTCATGCAACGGTTTGCTACCATGTCTCAATCGTATCCGAGTGCACGATCTGTCATGGAAACAGCGCCTTTTATGGGCTAGACGAGAAAGTGCGTGGGTTTTGAAAGCATTTGAGTCTGTTGAATGCGACGGGGAGATTTAGCTCTACCAAGACGAAAGTAGGAACTATCAAGTAATCAAGAACCTAACTATAAACAAGTACATTCAACAACTACTACCATTGCCACCCTTCTCCTTTCAACGAAACAAATCCTTCATACGCTGCGCATCCTTTTCGTACCGCTGCTGCGCCCGTTTCTCACGTTCCGCACGCAATCCTTCTTTGCCTCCGAATCGCTTGTGTGCGCGTTGTCGAATTTCACTGCGGGCGTACAATTTGACTTTCGCCCACCGGGCGTTTCGGGGATTGGGGCGTTCTTCCACAACCTTGCACACCGATAAGGTGCCTGCGGGTAAACAGTACTGTTGCGTGGCTTCGGTTTGTGTCACAAAGGGTGAAGCGCCGATTTCAAAGTCTTCCAGTTCTTCGTCTGCTGTCGTTGTATTTATACTGGTAATAGTGTCTTCTGTTTTCGCCTTCTTGTGATCATGGTGGTTGTTGTTGTTGACGCTGCCCTTGTGTTCTCATTCTTGTTTTGGTCCTCGATTATTAGTGTATTTTTCTCTTTTGTGCTTGCTCTAAATTGCTTTGTTCATCTTGTTTTGTTTCTCGTCCATGATTATCCTCTTTGTCATCTTTTTCTTCTCGTTTTCTATCATTTATTCCTCTCCTCCGTTCCCATCTTCCATCGTCTTTCGTTTCAACGAACTACTCATTTTCTCTTTGCGTAGTAATTCGTTCTAAAATAATGCTTATACTCTAATGATGCGCTGGTGATCCCGACAAAGCCTGCGTTCGTCAGGTCCGGCCATGAACCAAAAGGCACCCCGCAATACAACAAAATAGACGGTCAACTGTCCCCAAAACCACACTTGAGGATTGTTCCAAACTTTGTTGTTTCCGTTGCCGTTACTGTCGGAGCCGCCTGGTTGCAATGTAAACATGAAAGTGATTTCTGATTTTCGTTTGTTTGAGATGCGTTGATCTAAAATCAAGCAATGGAAAGAAAATGCAATGCAATGAAATACTGGTAACTTATTACCTGGTAACAAGAAGCGCGTCGTTGAAAAAACGGTGCGCAGCACGAGCAACGGACGAAGAGGGAACGAAAAAAATAACGTGCCGTTGGCAGTGAGTGCGTCTGTCGCCGGTCCGTCATTTTGTTTCATCGCTCCCGCTAACCTTACTGGTACAGCATGGTTGACTCCAAACAATATGAAAATGGAACAGGATGTTGCTCGAGCCATCGCAAAGCAAATATATTCGTTTTTTATTCGCTTATTACTTTCCTTACAGCGACAATGCAGACGGCTTTGGGGAACTCATCGCCGCATGTTCCGATTCGACCAGATTTTGGATCCATAGTTTCGCTGTCGCTTGTCGAGCCTCCAGCGGCCTTACCATGGCCTCAGCATGCGCCTTGGTCAGCTTATATCGTGCAAGGCTAGTCTCTAGATCGCTCCCGCAATGTACCTGAATTCGAAGGCGAGATTCGCGCCCCATCATTTGTTTCATAACAGGCAGCAACAATGCTGCTACATTCCGCCGAGAAACGCCTGTATAAAAGTGAAAGGCGCACACATGAACGGGAAGGCACTTGGTAATCGCCACAACATTGCGTGTCACGAAGCGATCATAATGTTTACGAATATCACTGCAGCCCTACATTTACATTTGCATTTGCTGCTTAGTGAGAGAGGAATTTTCAACGCCACAATCCTCCTTTTCACTCCACTTACATTATAATTGATCAAAACAACACCTCCCTCCTCGATGGTTGATTTCTTACGCATCATAACTGAAGCAGTATAAAAGAGACAACGCAGCGCCGCGCATCGATCATAATCAGCCACTCGCACGCGATCCCAATAAAGCACCGACCTTCCAGCCTCATCATCTTCCAAGTTCATGACGATTGCACTCGTCTCCAGCATGTTTCGATCCTCTCGTATGGCACCTCCCAATGTCATGGGCAAGAACGCTCGCTCTTCGCCGAACAAACGCAAGCGAACTGACCAGTAGCGCATCAATCGTTGTGCCGCAAGAGCCTTGTCCATATTTTCACAACGCACAAATTGAGCTGGGTTACTTTCTGTCATTACCAGCTCGGGACAGCGTTGTAACGCTTGCCTCAATTCCGTATTGTTCGAACTTTCCTCAATTTCGTCATGCATTTGAAGCCACGCTTCCTCGAAGTCGAGGACAGCTTCGCCGCGACCGTTTTTGAGCGCGTTGTTGTCATAAGGAGTCCGTACACGTCGGCCCGAATGGAAGCTTGCTCTTGCTCATTCAGTGACTTGAACTCTTCGATTTCATCCTCTTCTGTAATGACAGGAACTGTTGCTGACAAGAAGTTCATTTCATGCTTGTTGTAATCAACAAAAAATGATTGCCATCGGGGCTGAGGCCTCTGAGGTGGGCGTTGCATGTTGCATGTAAAGAGAGGCAAAAGGAAGGGATCATAGAGAATTAAGGATCATAGATCATACAGACCGAATTTACGTAGGAAATGCACACAGGGTTTGAAGTGTCCCGAAGCGAATAAATAATTATCCTCTGAAGAGTTTTTTGTCCTCAAAATGTATGTACATTGAAGTCCTGGGTACCGGTGTCCGATACAGTAAGGCTTACTAAACTATTTGTTATGCCATGAAGAACTGAAGAACATGACCCCGCCAGATGATGATCTACCCCACTGGTCCTCCTACTGTGCTTGTCCTTCAACTTGCACTTTTACCGAAGGAAATAAAGGAAACGTTTATTGTGATTGTGAGCGGTTCGCATTTTGTCAATCAGTCAGAAGTATTCGTCTCGAAATTTTGAAAACCAACAAACAGTAAGGCACCAGGCACCCTAACAAAAGTCAAGTCTAGGTTGGCAGCTTACAATTGTTCAAGTTTATGATTGCTGCATATTGCTTGTAGATCTGGTCTATGATACGCTTACAAAACATTTGTCGTCCAAGCAGTAAAATCTTCCTGCTCCAACTCTTCTTGCTCCTGGATCCAACGCGCTACCACTGCTTGTCGAAGCGCCAACGATCCCAACATAATCTCGGCGTGTGTCTCGGTCAGCTTATAACGCGCAAATGTACGTGCCAAGTCGCATCCGCAATGAATCTGAAAGCGCAAACGCAAGGAACGTCCCGCTAATTGCTTCACAATGGGCAAGAGCAAGGCAGCAACATTGCGACGTGAGACGCCCGTGTAAAAGTGCACACTGCACAAATGAAAAGGAGCGCAATTGGCAACAGCCACTACATTACGTGTCACAAAACGATCATAATATTTGCGAATGTCATTGCAGCCCTGTCACTGATATGTCAGACGTACACTTTCAACATTGTTTCAATTGCTTTCGATCGCTCTCGGCACTTACATTGTAATTGATCAAAACAACGCACCCTTCGTCGCAAACTGTTTTTCTACGAGTCAGGGCAGAGCATGTATAAAACAGACACCGCAGAGCTACAGATCGATCGATTTCTGCCGCTTGTACACGGTCCCAAAGTAGCACCGGTCGTCCGGCGCCATCTTGTTCCAGGCCCATAACAAAAGCATTCTTCTCCAGAGCAATTCGATCCTCCCGCATAGCACCATCCAATGTCATTGGCAAAATGCTCGGTCGTCGCCAAATAAGCTCAAACGAAGTTTCCAGTAATTCATCAGTCGTTGTGCAGCCGCACTTTGTGATAATTTTCGCATCGCAGAAATTGAGCCGGATTACTTTCCGTCATTACCAGTTTGGGACAGCATTGCAATGCCTGCGTCAACTCAGTTTTGCCCGAGCTTTGCTCAACCTCGCCACGCAACTGAAGCCACGCTTCTTCCGGGCTGAAACCGATTTCACCACGACCGTCTTTTGTTGTGCCGTCATAGGAGAGCCCGTAAACATCAGCCTCAATCGAAGCTTGCTCTTGATCTGTCAATGATTTGAATTCTTTTATTTCATCGTCCTCTGTAATGACAGGAACTGTCGCGGACAAGAATGTCATGCTTGAAAAATTACGTTGTGGCGTTGATCGTTGATGCTTCAAAAGAGTACTTCCTTTTATTTTATTTTTCGTTGAAACGAACGATGCTGATTTGGATTTACCTTTTTAGAATTCGAAGGATGTATTCTCTTTGCGGTCGTGTGAAAACGCCTCGCAATGAAATTTGGAAGGCACTTTGTCAAAACGAGAACCTTGTTGTTGCATGACAATGAGGCACTTCAAACTTCAAATATAATGTTGGCGTTCTGCGTTCTTTGTTGGAAGAGTGGGAAAAATGGTGTGACGATGTGACACGCATGTCGATGGTGGATACCGCTACGACTAGAACAGATTCGGTTCGATGTTTGTCCAAGACGTCCATCCGGCCTCCGTCACAACGTGGCAAGTGGCAACGGCGATCGAGCACGACGATAATAACAGCAAGGCGTGAAATAATAAAGGTTTGCCTTTCAATAATAATAGAGAGCCTTTCTTTCCTTTTGATTGCTTTCATTTCGCTTTCAGAATGAGCGTCTCTAAATCAATTCAACAAGTTCTAGGAGAGCGCTCCGAGAAACAGGAGCTCATTTGAAGCGTCAGGGAAATATTGAAGTGCGTTACGATGCGCTGCGTGCTTGTGTTTTGCATTCATCGCTCTTGCTGAGTTTCATAATAATATCTTTATTTGTACTCAACTCATTATTCATTATTTTTATTATTCTTGCAGATATATTCACGACACCGCCCGAAAATGACATTTCGTGGCCAAAAGCCCTTTCAAACGAACGACACCTTTATCGCACCGAGCGCCTCAGTGATCGGTAACGTTACCAATTGGGATCAATCTACCGTTTGGTACAAAGCTGTTGTACGAGCGGATACGCATCCCATTACCATTGGTTTCTCCAGCAGTGTTGGAGAAGGAACGGTCGTGATGACATTGAATGTGGAAGAGTTGGAGGAAACTGGCTTTCCTCCGGAAACACACATTGGACACTATGTCACGATTGGGGCAGGATGTGTTTTGAAATCATGCCGCATTGATGACATGGTCAGTGTAGGAGATAAGTGTGTCATTTTGGAAGGCAGTCTCGTGGAAAACAATGTCATTCTCGAGCCAGGAACCGTTGTCATGCCATATCAGCGCATTCCGTCGGGACAAAAGTGGGGCGGATATCCGGCGGCTTATATCAGCGACTTGACGCCCGAAGAAAAGGAACACATTCCGCGGAAGCTTTGCATGTACACGAACAAGCAAAGGAGCATTTGGTGGAATTCTTGCCCTACGGATACAGTTATGTTCATTTGGAAGACATTGAAAAGGAGCAGTTGAGCAAGGAGGGTTAAAGTACTGTAAACCTATCGATGGGGAGAGTCAATGACCCCATCAATCCATCTAAAATATATAACAGGTAAAATGAGCTTTGATACAACTTTGTCCTTTTAGTTTACCAAAACGACCTTTTGCCCTTGTCAATGGGTGGACTATCCACACATGGCGTCCGACTCGGCTTGTCACGATAATGACATTGCACGACAGGTTCCCGGATGCAACAATCATGCATCGGTGGTACGGCTTCGACTCCCACACATTCGTCTTTGATGTACCAGTCTCCCATTTGCTGCAAAACTTTTGCTTGTTGTCCTTGTTGTGCGTCCAACTCATGTGAAAGATATAAGGTTTTCGGTGGTCAGTGTATTGGACGCAAACTGTTTCATGAATTCCTTTCGATTGTGATAATGGAATCCTCCAGGAAACAATTGTCCCTTGGGGTCATCGCGGCCCAGCACTTTGACTTTTAAACCTCGATCACTGGCAAAATCCGCCAACAGTGTCGTTAACGCCGATTGATGACTGCCACTTTGTTGAATCAAATCACCCATGCGCAAAGACGGAAAACAAATACTCGGTCCGAGCATTGTGACGCACGTAATAAAAGCCTGTATTGGGCGAATAGGGCGCATACCGACTGCTGCGCGCTCCATCATCTTGAAAGTACAAATCAAAATCACCAATGGTGGGAATGTTGTCGACATGAAAGAAATCGAGCGGATTCTTGTACCACACAATATCAACATCTTGAAACAACAAATCGTATCCCAGCATGTTGATCAGCTGCACGCAATACACTTTGGCCATCATCATGCCCGCAAATACTTTATCTCCATACGCCCGCGCCGCCTTTTGGGCATTTCTCCAAAATCATCTCCGACGGCAAACGCCGTAATGCCCCACGTTTCCGCCAGTGCCATCATTTCATCGTCTGTCGCAAAGAGCAATATTTTGGACAAATCCAAATTGCGTGCTTTCGCACTGCACACGAAATTGAGAAACAATTCGGACTGTCCAAAATTGCACACCATGACGACGACGTTATTTCCGGAACCCGCCACTTGTTGTGCGAGTGGCTTCAATCGTTCCAGTATACTGGGCAGTCGTGTCACATAATCTTTCAATATGAGACCATAATCATCCAAGAGTGTCTGTGCAGCGGGTAAACCAGGAGAACGTCCACCCGGTTGTTGATATTTGGAAACATATTTCATGGGGTAATGGAGATCGACTTTTGGGATTGCTCCTTTGGAGGAGGTAATCTTGTGAAATGATGCACATGAAAGCTTTCCCACTGTCCTACAATACTGACACACTGTCCTTTTCGTTCTGGTTTGATCAGAACGACTTGCATTTCGAGACAGTTGGCTGTGGCCGTGTTGGAGTCGGTAAAAATGGGCAGTGAACGTGGATCTGTTTGTGTATTTGTAGAAGGCAATGTATCCGGGTGCGTGTAGAGCAGCATGATTTGATCGTTTCCTGGTTTGTTGGGCAGATCCCAAGGAACACCAATATCGTATTGTCGAATGAAACTGGGCCGATCGACAAGAGCCGCGCCGGCAATCAGTTGCCCAATCGTTTGTTTCGGAAAGACGGCGTCGGATGTAAAGGATAGTTTACCCCAGAAGAAGGACTTTGTGCAGTACTGTCACTGCACGATGACGACGACTGTTGTTGCATAGAACCACCAAAGATAACGCCGATTTGAAAAGCAAACATGGCGACAACAAAATGTGACACGAGCGTCAGCGGTGCAACCGAGAAGCGTTTGTTGTTGTTATTATTGCTGCTGCTGCTGCTGCGTGAGCTTGCTGTATTTGATATTGTTACCATGATTGATTTGATTATTATCTTGTTAGTGTATTGTGAGAAATGACTCAATACGATCAATGCATTCGTTTTATTTCGAACAACAAAGACACTCGATGATTTTACTACAGTATTTTTTTGTCATTTTGCAAAAGGGGTCATTCGTCGTCGCGCCGTCTTTTCTGCAGCGCGCCGGTCAGGTGCTGGGTGGTACCGGTACCGCTCGATATAAAGTCGTTTCTTTACGGAGGAGTTTTCAAAAGTGCGCGGAGTGCGCGCTCATCACAAACAAAAACGTACTCCGCGAATTTCGATGGTGCAGCATTTATTTTCGTTCATTTTCAGTTTCAGTTCATTGCATTGCCTACTATAGAACAATGTCTTTTCTTCACCAAGCAATATCAATAATACAATAGCAACAGTAGTTTAACATGTCAACAGCACACTGGAAGCAAAAACACTGCATTGTCTGGTTTGCCATTACGATTATACCAATTCTGACGTTGATGAATTTTCGCTTTTCGCGGACCTACTTGGATGTGTACAGTTCCTTGACAACTGGAAATGCAAATCATCAACATCTCTTCCTCGTCTATACAACCACAATTTGAATTCAACTTTACCATACAACCGCCACCATATTCACAAAAAAGAATCGTTTGCGGCTTGTATACTCGTCATGGATCAAAATCATCGATTGACAGAATGGATTGCCTATCATTACTTTGCCTTGCCCTCCGCACATTGATTATTGCGTACGACCCCAAGAGTACCTTGCGCGCCAAAAACTTGTGCAGAGATGGAAATCTGTCATTGATATTATCGAATGGGAAGATGATGATTATTTGCCGCAAAATTGGTCCGCGCAAATGAGTCGGGCCAAGGGAGCGGGTGTGGCGGTGCATCGGAGGCGGCAGCCGCGGTTCATGAACGAATGTACCAAAGTAGCGGCTTCGAAACGAATACAGCGTGTTCTTCATGCCGATGTCGATGAGTATATGCGCATCAATCGAGATGTGGTTTCTTCTGAACTAGTCAATACATCCGAACCGGGGTATATTACAACATTCCTCAATCAATTAGAAGAAGCGAATCATACGCTATTTCCGGAGTCGAATGGATATGGGAGAGCCTGTGCTGTGTTTTCGCGGTATCATTATGTACAAGTATTGAACGATCCCCAAAAGGAGTATGTCTATCACAATCCTACTGTATCATCGCTCCTTCCCGAACAAGAGCAGGTCCACTTGGAGACGATACGTTATCCGTATCGAGCAGGATTCGTTACCCGGCTTGGTAAGGGCCTGATCCATTTGAAATACCTTTCGAATCCCGAACTTTCGAGGGCCAAACATGATGTACATCTTCCGTTGGGAAAAGCATTTTGTGAACACGCTGCCTACAATACATCTCTCTTCATATTCAATCATTACATTGGAAGTTACGAATCATTCTTGTACAGTGTTCACAATGATCCGCGGTACAATATGACACGAGACAAATGGGAAGAACGAGTGTACGGGGTGGTGGAATGCTCACTGGACAAGAGGCGTGGAGGACGTTGCCGCCCGTGTTGGACGATACCATTGTTGAGTGGCTGCCGGCCTTTTATCAGTGGCAGTCGGAAGAGGTGGCGCATAGTTCATTGCGCGATACTGGATTACGAGCAGTGTTGCCGGATTTATTGGAACAATATCCCAGTATTTCCAATGCTTATTATGATGTGAAGGCGGAAAAGATTTTGATCAACACCTTAGAGAATATGTAGGAAGCTACTATGTTATGTTTACATGTTTGCTCCCATTCGTTATTCTGTTAATCTTCTTCTTCGTCATCCGAATCCTCGTTTTCCTCATCCTCCTCTTCGTCATCGCCGTCTACTTCGGAAATAAGACTTTCCACGTAATCATCCAACTCGTTATCGGATAATGACGGCGAAGCTGATAGCTTTGCAAAGGAACATCTATCGGAGATGCCGAGGATTTACGTTCACGAATCCGTTCGGAAAGCTTATCACTGCCCAGCTTGTCGGGTCCATAGATGCGCTCCATAGATTCTTCTGTTTTCGTGGCAGTCACCAAGATCATTTGCTGGGGCGCCGGTAACAAACTCAGCACAATAGCTGGAGGTTTCAACATCAAAAAATACAATACTTGCTTGATGATCAGTTGCACTTGCCGGGCTTGCAATACAAAGACAGCTGGTGCTCCCAACAGCAGAATAGCTCGACTGGTCGGCGTCCGACCTCCAAACCAGCCAAAGAACAAAACAAGCAAAAGCTTCGAATCGAAGTTGCCCAGTCAATGTTGAATTGTCGTTGCAAGCGGAGCTTGAGCGAAGTTTTGACACCAGTGACAGCCACTTGACGAACACGCTGTCCACGCACTTGTGTGGCTTGAAGCGAAGACTGTTCCGACGGCGCAACAGGATCTGCCAATAATTCTCGCGACTTGGAGCTCGTCAAGATATCTTTCTTCCATTGCGTCTGAATGCGCTCGGCCTGTTGACGGATCTGTTCAGCAATTAGCACTTGATCATTATTTTGATTTGGACTTTCAAAGTCTCTGTGGCGTCTTCATCATCATCCTCTTCCGCAGAATTGGCTTGAGACGGAAAGAGCGTAGCAGCATTTTGATACAAGGCAGCTTCATTCGCAGCATACGCTTCTAATAATTGAGCAGTCGTCCAATTTGGTATTTCTTGTTGCAACTGAGGTAAGAATTTCGGATCAATGGGTGGAACCATATCCAACTGCAACACAAGTTTGAATGCATTTCGCTCTTCTTCGTCCTCGTCCTCGTCATCTTCCTCTTCGTCATCGACTAGATCATCGACAATAGTACTATCCGACAATCGTTTCCCACGCCAGACCAATTCCATCGTTGCAACCGGTGGTCTGCCAGGTAATTGACGGCGAATGCTATCTTTGAGTGAAGCAATGTCACGACTTCGGTTGACAGTCAATTCAAGGGAATGATCCAGTATTTTGTAGCCTGTCGCTGTTTGAATTGTCACAGGAACAGGTTTCTGCGAGGAAGCCGATTTCGCAGGGCTTGCTGTTGATGTTTCTTCTTCCTCCTCGTCGTTGGCATCATTCGCATTTACTGATTCCTTTTCTTCACTCGAAATATCGTCTGTATCTTCACTTTCTTGCAGACTAGCACCTCCTCGAACTGCCCAAGCGCTACTTCGTCCAGTGAATGCTGTTGTCGCCGATCGTGATAGAAAAGGTCGACTATTCTTTGCGGTCCAAATATTTGCGTTTCCTGTGTGAACTAGCATCAGCCAAGCTATCAGTAATAGGGATCTCATTCTATATTATCGATACACTTAATTGTTTGAGATCAAATGATCAATTCATTTATTATTCTTATTATTACTCCGTATTATTTGTTGGCGTCCTCATCGCATCCGATTTTGACTTGCAACAAAAAAGTCGCGAGATGAGCTTCCACGTGTTATGGGCAATCATTCCGAGAAGTCACGAGTCATCAGTCCCGACCTCGGCAGCCTGTCGCCAAGACGGTTGACGTACGGTCGGTAATTTCTTTTCGAGCCAAATCGCTCGCTCGTCGCTCGCTCGCTTCGTGGTTGGTCGTTGGCTCGAGCGGAAAACGTCAAACTGAGCGCAAGAAGAGAACAGGCCCGATGCATTTGCTTCTTTATCCCGTGTGTACAGCTGTTCTGTGGCAAAGTGGAGGTGGCGACGGAATAGATGACGTTGGACATGAACACATGAACGTCATCCGATGCAACGTTGGTTTCGATTATTGTCTTTTTCCCCATCCTGTTTGCGCAAACTATGTCGTACTTGAACCTGACGCTAATACAAAGTGTAAAGGAATACGAAACGGCCAAACGTATGATTTTAGAAAGCGCTTTATGGCCTATCGACTATTGTGTGAGAAATATGGGGACTGCTCGTTTGGGAGCTTAAACGGCTAAGATAGACGGATAAACGGGGGGAATTTCGAGGTTCGGATTTCGGCTCCGTAATTCCGGTGGAGTGTGCACGTGTGCACTGCGCACTTTAGGTAAGTCTACTATTCGGAAACAGCTTGGACTTTAGCTAATTACAGTCACCACGTTACCGTCTCTATCTCTAATCTCTAATCTCTGTGCTTTTTAGTGTAGATAGTTCATAGTTTCATAGATGATAGAGAAAGTGTAATCTGGGGCGTGGACGTGGACGTGGACGTGTGATGGCTGTCCCGATCAAACGAATGTCCTCGAACTCGAATATAGTAGCATTATTCCTGTTTCCTGTGCCATCATCCATCATCTCATAATCCAAGCTCAATTTTTTTATCGTTTTGCATTCTTCAACCATGGTAAACTCGAAGCAAACGGACCTTCCTACTTTCCTTTACACGAAAACCCTGTAAGTGAACATGATTCGGCTTCTCATTTGCGAAAACACAGGTCCAAGGAAGCGAAACGAGCATTCCTGATCTCAGCACTTGATCGAACATTGGAGATAACGCGACAAGTCGATGCTGATAGAGGCGCCGCAAATGACAGAATTGACGATGTTCCCCGCAGTAGGACTTCGACAAATGAGGTGTCCGGAGACGGAATTTAGGGCGTTTACCAATGAAGGTGCAGCATCCATCTTGCAGTCTCCATCAACTGTTAAGCATCGGTTTAACACGACGTTGCTTTTACTTTTCGTGTTATTGTTTGCTAGCTGTTTCACCAGAGTGCCGAAGAATCGGAACAGACGGCATGATTTTCAGCCATCACCATCATTGTCATTTTTTGTGAATGACAGTCTTCATCGGAACGAAGGTGTGTCCACTGTAAAGTAGCCCAGAAGTGTCTTTCCGGCAATCGCTTCAGTGTTTTCAGTCTTGATGCGATACTCGTTCAGTACCGGATCGGCATCATTTTTTTTCGTTCTGGCCATATCATCGCGACAAATTGTCCACGATGGCGAAATAAAGACAATCTCTATGATTATTATTCAGCTTGCAAAGAATCATGAGCATTGTTTCCATTTCGTACAAGGATCTTCTTGATCAAAAGCGGGAGACGCTGCTCCCTGCCACGGAAGAAGCATTTGGACCGCAAGGGCTGGGAATTATTGTGATCCGAGATGTACCGGAATTTGTCACTTTGCGGCACCGTGTGCTAGAACAGGCGGTCCGATTGGGGAACTCAGTCAAGAGGATAGCGGTTGCAAGCTTGAAGACTGTATTTCACCCGAATCGAACTATAGTACCGGCTGGTCTCACGGAAAGAGCAACTTACACAGGGTGTTCCTGATACGAGCAAGGGCAGTTTTATGCGAATCCGCTTGTGCCCAATCTACTCGAAGCTGTATTGCAACGAGACTCTTTAACAGGTACTAAAGCGGATGACTTACGTAAACAAGCTGCTGAGAATCCCTCTTTCTTTGCTCCCAACCTCTATCCTCAAGCCTGTCCCGAGCTCGAACCGGCTTTGACTTCTATGGGGAAACTCATTCATCAAGTGGGCTGCCTTGTAGCGCGAGCCTGTCAAGATTACTGTCTTCAAAAGCACGGACTCGATATTCCACTGCATGATATCATTACCGACTCGCTGAATTGCAAGGCACGCTTGTTGCATTACTACGACGAGCCCAATGGAAACGAATGGTGGTGTGGATGGCACAAAGATCATAGCGCTTTGACTGGTTTGGTACCTTGCTTGTACCGGAACGAAGGCCAAGAGGTCAAGATGAACGAACCTTCTCTTTACATTCAAAACAGAAACGGAGAAAATATCGGTGTGTCGTGGCCATCCGATTGTCTGGCTTTTCAGCTCGGCGAAACCTTTCAAATTCTAACCAACGGTCTGTTGCAAGCGACACCTCATGCTGTAAAACGAGTTGGACAAGGCTGCACCCGCGAGGCACTGGCAGTCTTTTGCAACCGGAATTCAATTTTCCTCTCACTACTAACTATACCGAGGATGTCCTGGCATCGACGGTTCGTCCTTTGAAACAACGATATCGTCCAGGGTGCACCTTTGGAGAGTTTCACAATGCGACTGTACAAGCCTTTCAGGCGTAGGCTTTTATCTCCGTATGAGGTATAATTATCTCATTCTCGCAAGAAATTGATCTTGTGGCATGCCAAAAGAAAGTGGCGTATCGCTTATTGGTGGTCTCATAAATGTAGTCGTCTTTCCATAATATAAATCACTATGCATTACTACAATTCTCTGTTTGCAATAGCATTCGTGTTTCCTTTTCATCTTTTACAACCATATCAACTTAAGCAGCATGACTGATTCCTGTTCGACTCTGCAAATTGGCGGCATCAATTCTGTTCTTGTACGCCGCCGGGGCCATGAGAGGAACACGCTCGAGAGAGACATTCTGCTGCAACATTTCAGCCAGAGCATCAAAGCCGGCGTTAGAGATCTTGACATTTCCCCACAAACGAAGCATCTTGATGCTTTTGTTGTCCGTCAATGCGGTTGCAATTACAATGCACCCTTCGTCGGTTAGAGAGTTGCAAGACAGATCGAGCTTTTCCAAAGATTGGTTGAGACCAATGGCCTTGGCAATGTGATCGGCGCTTTCGTCGTTGAGACCACAATGTGGTAGTGCGAGGCTTTGATGCTTGGGGCAGTCTTGATGGCTTCTGCGAGAGCCTCAAAGTCATCTAGGTCGAGAGCAAGACGGTTCAAGGTGAGCTCATTCATTTTGGGTGCCGAGATCAAAGAAGCCAGCGCCAGACCGTGCACAATGACCTTGACAGGCTGACTGGCCGCTTGACTTCCGACCAGACTGACACGACGACGACGTGTGACTTCAATCTTGACGTTCTGAAGGTTCGGAATGGTTGCCAAGGACTTGATGAAATCGTCCATGACAATCGAGTCATCATTCAAGGAAAAATCAGTGAGATTGAATCCAGTCAAAGTGGGGTGATTTTCAATAGTCTTGGAAATAATGGCAAAGTCTTCAGCAGATCCTTGCAAATCCAAGCAACCGAATTCAAGAAATTCGATCTTCTTGGCGTTGTCAAGAAAGTTAGCAAGAACTTTGACAGGAACACTGGCATGCCAAATATGAGCCTCGGTTAGAGCAGGCAAGGCCCCAATGGTCGAAAAGAAGTATTCCATGTAATGCTCATCCATGCAGGGCAAGAAGTCACGGTCAAGACGGATGTAATCGACGACTGTATTCGCCGACAAGGCGTCGATCAAATCCGTCATGTTGGCGGCATACGCCTCGGGGCTCTCCGTCAAGCGAAGCTCCCGAAGCTCGGGGTCGTTGCCGCTGAGCTGCTCACAGATAGAAGCCATGGTGTGTTGTGAATGACATGAGCAGGGGATCGTTGATAACAAGGAAACGCTGACTGTCGTTTTATGCCGTGCTTGTTTGCTGTCCAACGACGGCGACCAACTTTTGTCACTCTTGACTCTTGATGACTCTTGTGGATGACGAAATGGGTGCGGAAATGACTGCGAAAACGATTACCGTTAAGCGATCAAATCTACAGTGACGCCATATTGAAGGCACATCCTTCGTTTTATGAAAAAGCGAAGAAGAAAAACAGTCATCCGAAAGACAAAAAACTTTACAGAACAAACCACACAAGGAAGGAAGTATGACTGACTCAATGCCTATTGACAAAACTATTGACTTTTTGGTTCTGATCAGTCAGTAATCAGTATTACGTTTTAGGTACTTCTTGAGTCGTCATTCCGTTCTGCCTGTGCACAAATGACATACCCAGCAGAATACCATAGTTGATAAACAGGCCCAAGCTTAGCAAAGAAAGAATGCTTTCTTTGGTTTTATTACGAAAGGTACACGGTCATTTTCTGAAATAGCCGAAACGCCTCTCTCTAGCTTTTCAAAATCAATTAGCAGTTCGCTCTTCATTCTTGGTGGTGGCTGGTGGCTGCTGAAACTCTTACCTTCGAATTCTATTATGAAAGAATACCGTGCGTTTGGAAGTTCGATCTTCGATCAGCAAATGAGAAGGCTCAGGAAACGGGTGGCGATGGAAAAGTCTGTTTCATCCGTCGCTGCGGCCACCTAGCACCATGGCTCGCAAGTGCACACCTAGTTTCCTACTAGTATTAGATGTATGAGTAGCTATTTGCTTCTCGGTTGGCTTTGTATTTTATGCGTCGACATTTGTCTTGTTGCGTGTCGTCGTACTTGCGAGCGTGTTCGAGAAACAAAAGTCGAGCCAGCGAGCGTAATATTCATTCCTGTTCAGGCCGTTTGAATCTATCAATGAAAGTTGCCATTTCTCTACAAGAGGAAAATTCCCCTTATTGGGCCGGTCGACGTCATAAAGTGAGGAATGGTTGCAAGTTGCAAGCTGCAAGGTGGTTGCTATTTGCTTAGTACCGGTACGAATGTTGAAGGTCGGGAATCAAAATTTTGGCGTGACACGCTCACATCACGATCCTGCGCCTCGCGGCGTTCTCATTGCCATTCTACTTATCGACGACAAAAGGATAGACCGTTTGCCTTGTTGTATCAAGAGTGGATAGTAAATTCCTTTGTTGTTCAAATTCGTAGTTATCCTTTACAATGGAATTCTTTTTGCTCCTGTTCCTTCTTTTGGGAGCAGCGCAAGCACAGCGATCGATTCTTTCGTGGGAAGTCGCCTCCAGAAACGCGGTGTCTCGTCCTCGTCAACGTCGTTAGAAGGTGAGTTCGTTTCACATAAATATAGCAATCCTACGCAATCTTATCATTCAAATCACTCTCATTCTGCTTTCTTTAGATGAAATCATTGTACACGACGATCAGATTGAAGCAATGGCTGGTCTGACGCAAGTCGATTTGTCGTTTGAAGGCCTCGAGATGACACTCACAAAGGCAAAAATAAGCCTCCCAAACAGATTTTAGACGGAAGTATCCGAGGAAGAGCACGACCGGGGCGTTTACTCGCCATACTTGGTCCGAGCGGGGCAGGAAAGGTGAGTCGTCTTTGTATTGTTTGGCAAAATAGTTTATTCATTCGTCACATTCTTCCTTCATTCACTCACACATCACGCCGGCAGTCTTCTGTCATGCACGCATTAGCAGGACGGATCAAGGAGAATTCAGCTTTGCAGTTGTTCGGGAAACGTTATGTGAATGGTCAAGAAGTGGCTGGAGATTCGGCTTTGCCGGCTGCGCTCATTGAACAAGACGTCAATTTCTTTCCGCACATGACGGTTCGGGAGACTCTGGACTTTCGTGTGCAGTTGCAATTGGGGTCGCGCTTGAGTAAACGGGCGAGACAAAAGGTTGTAGATGATGTTTTGGAGCAATTAGGACTGACGAAAGTAGCCGATAGTATTGTAGGAAACAACAAAGTGAGGGGAATCTCGGGAGGAGAGCGTAAGCGGTTGTCGATTGCAGTGGAAATGATAGCGTCCCCGGCGCTTATCTTTCTGGACGAACCCACCAGGTATGTCGTACTCTGATGCATTCTGTCTTCATAAACGTTCTAACTAGGCACTCACCTACGGTGTATTATGCGACCTAAAACAGTGGTCTGGACGCAACATCTGCCACAAAATTGATCCAAACACTCCGCGACTTAGCAGACGAGGGCAAAACGATCATTGCAGTCATTCATCAGCCTAGTCAGCATGTGTTTGACAAGTTTGATGATATCATGTTAGTATCCGAAGGCAGACTAATGTATTTTGGGCCGCGCGATGAAGTTCGTGCGTACATGAATAAGCACGGATGTCGAGCAACAGCGGATATGGGAACAGCTGAACATATTTTGGATTGTGTTTCGGCGGACTTGTTGGAGGGTGAAACGCCCGAAGATGCTGCTGATCGTATGGATCGTCTCGCCAGAAATGCTGCGAGTCAAAACATTGATATGGGAGTGACTGCTGAATCAGCAAAGCAAGTGCAGCACTTTGCCTCTGGAGTTAGTCACCGGCCGCGTTCGAGTTTGCTGACCCAATTTCGATTGCTCTTGCAACGTTCGTTCCGCGAGATTACGAGAGGAAAGTTGGTTCTTTTCGTCAAATTGGTTCAACAAGTTACCACGGCATTGATTTATGGAGGAATTTACAGTCTCGGCTCCAACCAAGCCTCCATTCAAGATAGATTCGGTTTGCTGTCTTTGATTGCGATCGGAACCGCTAATATGGCCATTGCGCAGTCCATTCGCGCATTTCCTCGAGAGAAATCGATCATTTCGGGCGAACTCGCTTCACGTATGTATCGAACCCTTCCGTACTTTATCGGCAAAGCACTGGCTGAAATTCCATTGGTCACGTTTATGAGTAGTGTTTTCGGTACCATTTTGTATCGCTTGACTGGTTTGAGCCGAACAGCTGGTAAATTCCGAAACTTTCTCGGTCTCTTGAGTATGCACGGAATCACAGCCGAAGCGACGGGATTGTTGGTCGGTGCATTCAGTCCGAATTCCGATATCGCGCTGGCTATATTTCCTGCTGTTTTGGTGATCAACATCATTTTTGATGGCAAGAATATATCAGAAGAGAATACTCCACGCTTGTTGAAATGGGTCCCGAAGATTGGTTTAATCCGCTGGGGTTTCGAGGGCTTGTGTATCAACGAATTTGAAGGATTGGAATTTGATGCGAGTGGTCCCCGTCGCGGACCGGTCGCCAAGACGGGCGCCGACGCTCTCGCACGGTTCGGACTCGGCACTCGTAGTCTCGGTGATGTGCTACGAGCCCAAATGATGATAACGGGAGGATTTTACGCACTCAGCTATCTGGGCTTGACATTGACTCGGCAACGCTTCCAAACCATGCAGCCTCCTCTTTTGGAAAATACAAGTGACAAAGACAAGGAATTATAAAGGAGCGCACACTCCGACCGAATTATAGATTACATATCAATGATGCCTTTGAAAATACGTCGTATCGAAGTATTTATGATGATTATTTATCATTTCTTGTCTTGTCATCATGCTTATTGATTGAAAGAAACGTGTCTACAATGTATGAATCTGTTTATTTATTGACAAACTCCGGTGTACGCTTTTCCAAAAGGCCTTCATACCTTCCTTTTGATCGTGCGTCGCAAACAGCGACTGAAAGAATCGTCGCTCTAAACGTAATCCTTCTTGCAACCCAAGTTCTTGCGAAGCATTGACGGCTTCCTTGACCATCATGACCGACATGCGTCCTTTTCCAGCAATCGCATGAGCCACTTTGACGGCTTCATCGACCAACTCATCCGCCGGAAACACTTTGGCAACCAATCCACTTTGAAGGGCCCTCTCGGCATCGATCATTTCACCCGTCAAACACATGTACATGGCCTTGGACTTGCCGACAGCCCGCGTCAACCGCTGCGTCCCACCCGCCCCGGAATGACCCCCAAATTAATTTCCGGTTGACCAAATTTGGCTTTATCGCCCGCCAGAATCAAATCGCACATCATGGCCAGTTCACAGCCTCCTCCCAAACAAAAGCCATTGACAGCGGCGATGATGGGTTTGCCGAATTTGGTAATGTCGGCCCATTCGGAGAACATGTTCTAGCGAGAATATGAGGAGAGACGAAAAGAGAAATTAGTCAACAAACAAACAGACACATTGCATCATATCCTTTCGCAGGCACTCACAGTTTGATAAGCCTGATCAAACGTTCGATCCTTCATTTCACTAATATCCGCACCCGCCGCAAACGCCTTGGCAGATCCGGTCACCACCATACAACCAATATTCTCATTTCGATCAAACGACTTGGCCGCATGAATCAAATCCGCAAAGAGCGCATCGGAAAGAGCATTGAGTGCTTTCGGACGGTGCAAACGAATCAATCCGACGTTGTCTTTACAATTTCGACTTGAATGTTTTCATACGATTGTAGTGTCGTCGATAGCAGCCGGCGAGCGAGAAGTCGCGATTTTGGTATAAGGAAAGTACTTCGAAACATATTCAAGTGGTCAAAATGGGTTTGCTTGAGAGGATTAAAGGGAAGGAACTGTTTATTGTAAGCGACGAGAAGGAAGAAGAACAATAAAAGGACGAAAAGATCCAGCGAACGAAAAAATCATCATCGCTCGCTCGAAGGTGTCAAAAGGGTGCGACGTCTTGCTCATGAATGGATGAATGAATCATTTCTGTCCGTGACACAACGGAAACCCACCGTCCACTGACAGACGTTTCAGTCACTCGAACTCGAGAATGGACGACAAGCATGCAGCAAAAATACAGGACCCATTCATTTCATTCAAATGCGCCTGTGATAAATGATTCATTCATTGCTCTTTGCTCTTTGATTTCGACATTGTATTTCTTTCGTAGCAAACAACAAATACTAGAATACGATACACAAGAAAATGGCATTTAATTTCGGAGGAACGTCTTCATCGTCGTCGGACAGCAACAAAGCGCCGGTCATTTCCTTTGGCGGCGGAGCGAGTGCAGCACCCGCGCCTTCGGGAGGAGGTTTCAGCTTTGGTGGTGCTCCGGCTCCTGCTGCAGAGATCTCTTCTGCGGGCAGTGCTTTTCGTTTGGTGCGCCTGCTCCTGCTGCGACTGGAGGTCAAGCTGGGGAGTGCTTTTTCTTTTGGAGGAGCACCTGCGAGCGGCAATGCATCTTCCGCCGCATCGACTGCAGCGCCGTCGTTGGGGTCCTTTGGAGCAACTTCGGGTGAAGACAAACCCGCAGCAGCGCCTGCGACTACTACCGGTACAGCACCTTCCTTTGGATCTTTTGGGGCAACCAATTCAGACAAGGCTACGAATTCGACAGCAACCAGTGGGTTTGCCTTTGGGTCTACTGCTCCAAATAATGGTACTCCCAAAGCACCCAGTGCCTTTGGAGCTGCACCTGCTGCGGGAGCTGCGTTTAGTTTTGGAGGAGACGCGGCTGCACCGGCGCCTTCTAGCAAACGCGGCGAGTCGTCGGTATCGTTTGGAGCTGACACAAAGGCCGCTTCGGAGAAACCTTCTGCCTTTAGTTTCGGAGGCGGTGACAGCAGCACGCCTTCACAAAGCAACAAACGCGCTTCGTTTGGAAATGAGGAAGAGGAAGTTCCTCCAGGTGTTTCTACGCCGGCCTCCAAGCCATCGTTTCAATCCCAGGCATCGACTCCTAGTGCTCCTCCTCCCGTGGCCACACCGGGAGGACTCGCGCCGCCCAAACAACCAGACACGACTCCTCGTAAAGCAGCCGCAGAACCACCGCGACTCGAGTACCAGACATTGACGGTCGAACAAATCATCAACAAGTTTCAAAAGGAGCTAGAACAGGACGCCATTGCCTTTCTCGAAGAAGCCCGCCGCGTTGCCGAGTACGATGCCATTTTGCGAGACTCGCAGCGTGACATTTCAAGTTGACACAAATCGCGCATCATACTCTGATTGGACAACAAGAACTCGAACAAGTGCTCAACGGCGTAGACGCCTTTCAGCGCGAACTCGATTCAACTCTCAATACGGTAGAACAGCATGTCGAGGATTTGCTACAAGCGCAATCTCATCAATTACCGGCCGATGCGGATTTTGAACGAGAGAAAGCGTACGCGACGGCTAGTTCGGTCGAGCAGCGACTTCAAGAATTGTCCGAGTCGCTTCAGAGTGTGCTGGGAGAGATCGATGCGACACAGCAGCGAGTGCTCACAGGAGACACTGGAACGATTGTTCATATTTTGAATCAGCATGAAAAGAGTTTGGCGGATTTGGAAACGGCGGCTCGTCGTATGGAACTGGACGTCGGGTATGTTAGTAAACTGTTGGAGCGTCGTTGAACGTGTTCAAATTTCTGGAGACATTTCGATTTGATTGTTTGCATAGTGTTCTTTGCTAGAGACTCTAGCCTCTAGAGTGTGATGAATAGCGTCGCAAGCAGATATCTACTAATCACACATAAATATCAATTCTATTGTATTATCTCATTAGTTGTGACTTCAAAATAAGATCGACGTCTGTTATTTGCGTCATCGATGTTGTTTCAAGCACATAGAGATTCGATGCGTGCAGTTTTTCGGCACTGCTGAAATTAGCGTTTCGACTTTCGATGCGTGTTGTTTTGTGCATAGATTTTCGATGTGCGTTGTTTTGAGCGCATAGATTTTCGATGTGCGTTGTTTTGCGAGCATAGATTTTCGATGAGACTATACCGTAGTTTTGCGCAAGGAGTTGGTTTTGCGCGGATAGATTTTACTACGGAGTAATATTACCGGTAAACTCTTTTCCAAGATGCGACAGAAAGCATTCCTCTTTCTTCTTTCTCCGTACTTCGTTTGTGTTAAGCAATCTCAATGATAATCGCTAAATTGTACTCCTTTATACTAGTTTTCATTTCATCGCCTGTGGTTCACACTCAGTCGACGCTTGAGTTTGTAAAGCCTTTGCGGGGCAAGCGGACACCAACGTGACAATCTATCAACATGAAGGAGGAAACAATGTTTATCTGCTTCACTTTTCTACGGAACATTGGAGTGGCTTAGTATCCGATCGCTTACAACGCACAACAAAGGTTTCACATAAGAAACGATTGCTTGTGGGCAACGAATGGTGGTCCTTACAATGCGGATGGTTCCGGTATAGGTTTGGTGATCAGCCACGGGAGATTCGGCACGAAAGTTACGGTGGTGTGGGATTTGGTTTGACGAGAGACGGCACTCGCTGGGTAATTGGGACACCAAAGCGTCTCGGATGTTCCGTATCTAAGCGAATTTGTAACAGGGTTTGATTGGTTGGTGAGAGATGGCTCGTTGGTGAATTCTACTGACACAACGGGGCCGCCCTATCGGCGCGAACAGCCATTGGTGTCGATTGGCAAGGCCGACTAATACTCATGGTTGTCGATGGATGTGAGAAATGGTACGTACTAGTCTATGATGACGCCAAATATGACATTTGTTTGTCGTGATTAGAAACTGACAGTCAGTTTCGATTATTATTACTAGTATACGACGACGAGGACGAGGCGTGAACTTGACTACACTGTCGAACGAAATGATTCGAGCGGGAGCCAGACACGCTGTGAACATGGATGGTGGTGGCTCGACTGTTTTGGTGCATGACCATCGAGTGATGAGCCGCCCGACATGCATGGATATTCCGATTCCATGCGAACGAAAAGTCGCCACTGCGTTTTGTATCCGAGAAAAGGATAAGCAAAAAGAAAGAATGTTTTCTTCTTCATCATCGTGGGTGGTACAAGAAGAATAGCTCCGGTTTGGATTTCAGGAAGAAATAGAGTAAATCCGGATCTGCTCGCACCGACTCCAGTATCAAGGTCCAAAACTCCCAACCCAACTGCTGCTTCCCCAAACAGGAACGCCCCATTCGGTTGGCACGGCACAACATTGGAATTCGTGTATAAGTCACATCTGTCTCATTATTGGACAAGTCAATTTGCTGGATTACCACATTGCATTGCAACGCCTTCTCCATCGTGGCATATCCGATTTCGGTGATTCGATTGTGATCCAATCCAAGGACACGTAGAGAAGTATTGTACCGGAGACAGTTTGCCAATGCCGCACATCCTTTGTCTTCGATTTGATTGTAGCCCATGTGCAGGGACTTCAAAGATCGATTTGTTTGTAAGCTACCTGCTATTTGTTCTGCACCTTGACACGTTAGACAATTATTGTGCAGATAGATTTCTTCCAAACTAAGATTCGATTTCAAAGCTGCAGCAATCCCAAAAACATCTGTCATATCATTGTAAGCCAGATAGAGAACTTTGAGAGATTTGTGCTGTGGTAACACAACATTGGCAAAGAGTTGCAAGGCACGGCCGTCGTACTTGAAGGACGTGGTCAAATTGAGAACTTGGAGGACATTGTTCTGTCGCAAAGCGTCTGCGAGAAATTTCATTTGAGATTCATCCAATCGTCGTATATTGAGATTTAAGTTCCACAATCCGGCGTCTTGTTGCAGCAATCGGGTGCATTGTTCTTGTAGCCACAGGGAAGTGTGATGTCAGGCTGGTTAATTATTGTTTGTTCGTTCATTCTTGATGTAATTTCAAGTGCCTAATATCTCTAATGCCTTGAAGTGAAACAGATCTCTATGAAGAGATCAGTATTCTTATTATTGAGGAAGACAAGAACCCATCAAATAAATCATAGACTTTTGGCCGAGATGGATTTTCTCACAACATCAAACATCAATGCGATTTTTTGGATTTGCTTGGCTCATGACAACTGTCCGTCCGCTCACCCGTATGCATCCGGTATTCATTCTATGAATCCCAAAAGGTAGCAATAGAACTAGTTTAGTCTAGAGACCGGTCGAGAATAACAGGTATATGTATGTCTTAGCAGTTATCCATTTCGGCATCAATTACATCATCAACATTAACTGGACGATTCCGTACTTCCATTATCATCAGCAGCGGTACCGAATTCCTTTCGACATGCCGTCTCCCCTCGTCCAGCAAGGCATTGATCTTTTGACGGCTAAGGGCTCCGCGCAAAGCATCCGCTTTGTAAGGTTTCACATATTTCTTGAATGCGTCGTGAGCAGAGTTCGCTTGCTGGCAAGTGCTGTAAACTCCAACATAGCGACTGGCGCCTGCAAAATAAACTTGTGCTTGCTGCAATAAAAGAAATGTGAATCAACGAATAACAAGTCAGTTTCGATTCAAACGAAGCCAAACTGTATAAGTGAAAAGTTCTGTATTCTTCCTTCCTTTCACACTCACCCATCGTCCGGACGGTCGCTTGGTGACACCTTTCTGCACCACAGTAAAGTTATCATCAATGGAATCCGGTGTATCAGGCTGGCGTTTGATTCTCTTGGAGCGTTTGGGTGTAACTTTGGCTTTCTTTGCTTCACGTTTGGGAGCTGAAGCTGTGGGGTTGAAGGTTTGGCTCGTTTTGATTCTCTTTTGGGAGGCGAATGACTGGTAACGGAGTCGGCTTTTTCGTTTCAACGACAATTGCATCCGCATCATTCTCGTTCTCGCTTTCGTCAACCACTGCATTCGCCAAGACATGCTGGATTTGAATTACCGGCTGTTGAGTAGGAGTACTAGCCGTGTTCGTGATACTACCCGTATCTGACGTCTTCAACTTGAGTCTGCGTTGTCGATACGACTTTTCCGGTAACGCAAAAGAGAACATGGGACACGAATACAATTCCAAGAGATCCGCTGGTGTTTTAATCTTGGGTCGTGGAATATCAGTGGTCGATTGTTTCAATTTGGGAATTAACTTTGTTTTCGGACAAGTTTCTCGCGCGCGGGTTTGTTTGAAATTGGGCGTGCCGGTTTCTTTCGAGGCTGCGGGACATTATCCGTGGCGGATGCAGTCTTTGGTATTTTGATTTTCTTCTCTTTGGAACCTTGATAGCCTTTTCCTTTCGTGGTTTAGGAATTGCGGAAGTGGTTGCAGACGGCTTGTCGGAGTTATTGTTTCCGACCTGTTGCACTTTTCTCCTTGCGGCGCGTTGGCGACGGAATTGTGCCTGTAATTTCCTTCGACGGAGCCGTTGCGGCGGTAGATGCATTGCTGTTCACGCCATTTTTCTCCACCTTGTCCTTTTCTCCTTGCTTTTGCTCCACCTTCTTCTCCTTGGCAGTGTTTGCCGCTTGCTTGACTAATTCCACAACAATCTTGTACAATTCTTCCGTTGCTTTGGGTGGCGGAACCAAGTAGTAAGGCAATTGCGCCGTCTCCATATTACTCGCATTAGGCATGGTAAAGACACGCACATGCGCCAATTTTGCATAACATGCGGCACTCTTTGTTGCGAAAACGTCTCGAGAGGCGAACGCGCAACCAGTTGTTTCAATTGTTTATTTCCGGGCCATTGATTGTGTCGCTCAATGTGAAATGGCAACAATACATCGTGTGCTTGAATGCCCGGATCGTAACGTGTGCGATGATCGACATGAATGGGTGCACCAGGTCGGTAAAGACCGTGCTGAAATGCATTCATGAGAATGGCAGGATGCAAAGCAGCCGCCGCGCGGTCATTTAATTTGACATTTGGTGGGGGATTATGGGTACTGGTGGTATTTTGGTGCGGTGGGTTTGGGTACAGCCGCTGCAGTAATGGTGGTGTTTGTGGGAGGATTGCGAGTGGTGTTAGCGGTGCTACCGTTGCTGTTGCTCTCTGTTTTTCTGTTTTCTTTTCAGGTGCAGGCGGAACGGGTAGTGTCTCTTGCTTGTTTTCGCTCATTATTTTTTAAAATAAGGCTATTAAATAAATGATGATACGAATAAGAAAGAAAGAATAAAATGCAAAGAGACGATGGTCGTTTTCGATGAAAAAAAAAGATCATTGTTTTCTGTTCGCCAGCACCGTGCCGCAAGCAGCAGCCGACGGGAACGTGTATTGCCAGAGAAACGTCTCCGTTCTGCTTTACAGTAGCAGTGAAAGTACCCAGTACCGTATGTCATTCTATCGATTACCAGGTACCGTACCGGTGCGTTTTCGTAATTCGTTTGCTGCGATCTGCGCCGTTCTCGTCCTCTACCGTACGGTACCGGGTTACTTGCACCTTACTGGTACGGTACGGTACCGGTACTCCCCTCCAACAAAAGCAATCACAACAACAAAACGCAACCACACTCTTTTGTCCGATCCCCTATTCTATCGACCCTTTTCATCCCTTTTGTTTATTTTATTCAATTCAAAACGAAGAAGAAGAACAACGACTCATCATGACATCGAAACAACGCGTGAGCTATTTCTATCATCCTACTTGTGTAAGTAAGCGCCGCCTGTGTTGCTTGCCCTGCAACACCAATTGGAACTAGAATACAATCTCCTCTCTTTATCCTCATTCTCGCTCTCATTCTCAATACACAAACACAAACACAACAGCCACTATTCTATTACGGCCCTCCCATCCCATGAAACCCCACCGCATGAAGTTAGCACACCACCTCATTCTCACCTACGGCTTGTACAAGGAAATGGAATGCTACCGCCCGCACCCCGCCAGTGCCGGTGAAATGACACAATTTCATTCCGACGAATACATTTCCTTTCTCTCCAAAGTATCACCGGACAATCTAAGACAATTCACGGCCAGCATGCAGCGATTCAATGCCGGTGATACGACCGATTGTCCCGTCTTTGATGGATTGTTTGAATTCACGCAATTGTATACGGGCGCTTCCTCGATGGGGCCGTGCAATTGTGTCAGAATCAAACCGATATTGCCATTAATTGGTCCGGGGATTGCATCATGCCAAAAAAGCAGAAGCCAGCGGCTTTTGTTACGTCAATGATATTGTATTGGCCATTTTGGAATTGCTCAAAGTGCACGCAAGGGTCTTGTACATTGACATTGATGTGCATCACGGAGATGGCGTCGAAGAAGCCTTTTATACGACAGATCGGGTCATGACGTTGTCGTTGCACAAATATGGGGACTTCTTTTCCGGGACGGGACATATCAGTGATGTCGGGGCCAAGAAAGGAACTGGTTACAGTGTCAATGCGCCGCTCAACAATGGCATTACCGATGATACGTATTTCGAAGAATTGTTCAAGCCCATCATGGACAAGATCATGGATGTATTTCGTCCCGGTGCGATTGTCTTGCAATGCGGAGCCGATTCCTTGGCACAAGATCGTCTCGGTTGTTTCAATTTAACCATCAAGGACATGCGGCTTGTGTGGCGCACGTCAAGTCGTTGGGTGTTCCACTCTTGGTATTGGGAGGCGGTGGATACACCATTCGCAATGTAGCACGGTGTTGGGCGTATGAAACAGCCGTCTTGGTGAACAAGCCCGATGTTCCCAATGCCATTCCTTACAATGACTATTACGAGTACTATGCACCCGACTATGAATTGCATTTGGGTCAAGACACGTCTATGGAGAATTTGAATACTCCCAAGATGCTTGACAGCATTCGTGTCGACATTTTGCAGCAATTGTCGGATTTGGAGGGTGCACCGAGTGTGGGGATGCAGCAAGTTCCTCCGTTGTTTCACCGAACGGAGTCCGATGGCGCTTCGAAACGAGAAAGGAAACCGCATGCGGCCGAGTTGTACGACACGGTGGATTAGGCGTAAAAAAAAATAAACAATAATGAAGAAGGTAATAAAGTACGAAGTATAATAGGTTTGAAGTAATGTTTTTACTTGATTTCATTCTTCGTTTACTGTTCTGTCATTCGAACGGAGTCTCCATATTATCACGACTCGATTCCATAATAGCTAATTTATAGATCGACTTCCACTCTTGCGCAGACCGACTGTTCAGTATCTTGGCATTGTTTCGTCCAATTTGTTCGGTCACGGCCGATCCTGCCTGTTCAATGACTTTGGCAGAAACAATGGATATGGTTGCATACGGACTCTGCTTTTCAAACGACAAGACGGGATCGTCTCCAGCGAACATCCAATCGGGATGAAAGGGAGCCAGCGTTATTTCATTTCGCAAAATGGGGTTCTCGTGATCAAGAAAATCATCTTCCAAGTCGAGAAAACGATCGTAGAATTCTTCAAAGGGAATTGTCGTGTCGATTTTATTGTTCTTGTCACCATCTGCAAGAAGAACAAACGAAATGGCAGTGTTGGGGTCTTTCTTGGCTTGATGAAATTCAAGAGCAGCCGATTCGACCGCGTCTTCAAGATCGTCGTCGGAAGCATCTGTATTCAAAACATAGAAATGAATTGCGTGGTTCGTTTCTGTCGATTTCAGTGCCCAAGGACACAAACCGTGCTTGACAACAAAATGACGACACCAGTTCCAGGTTTCTTGCACATGCGTTGGCTGTGCTGATGAAGATACTGAGGGTTGAATTTCCCAGTGATCATCTTTCCAAATAGAAACATCAAACAGTGAATTGGTGGGTATTGCAAAGAGAGCAGACTGTATAATGCGGGTGCGTATTATTCGTTGTTGCCGAGGAACCCAGCTGGATGCCGTTCGATCCACCAGCACTATTACTAGTACAAGTGCAGATAATGAACATTCAAGTCGAAGTAAAGATTTCATCTTGCATGTCATGCATTGCAGACTTTGTAATAAAAGTCTTTTTTTTTTCCCGACGATGATTTGGGGTGAGATTTATTTAGCAAAAAATTTTACACGGGCCATCGCGGGGAATTTTGGACCACAAATTTAGCAATGTGGCAGTTGAGCCTATCTACGAAATGTATCGATTATATGTCACTATTGTTCTTGCACAGCTCTAGTTATATGTTATTAATGCGAAATGAGTTGACAATAGCTTCTACCGTGTCGCGTTCGGCACCTCCAGCTTCAAACTTGACCGCATTGGACGTGGTCATTAGCATGTAAACATCTCCATTGGGCGATACTTCATAGGCATCCACCAAGGCGCGACGTTCCACGCGAAGTCCATTTCCGTCACGGTGAAATATTTGATTTGAAATCGCCGTCGTGTGGCGCACATGTCGTTGGGACACTCCGTCAAGACCTTACTCGATGTGACCTTGTACTCGTCCACTTCGACGCCCTGACTTTTCACAATGACACCTTGAGGATCGAAAATACTGCTGCCCATGGATTTCTTGGGCAAACTAGCCAATCGTTCTCCGTCGGGCAATTTCGTGCGCAGCACATACAAACGATCTCCATTGCGTTGATCGACGTACGTAATTCCGCCGAGAAATTTGTCTAGTTGCAACCAATCGGACGGAAATTCAAAACCAATCGACAAAGATTGCTCATTGCCAGGTGCGACTATTTGGTCGTCGTAACGAAACAAATTCCCAGAGGACCCGCTCGGGTCAAGCGCGGCTGAAATCCTGGTGCAGCTCGATAAGCCCAGGAGGCAATGGTCCCCTGTTCTTCTAGGACAGGTTGTGGCACGCGAGGTGCGGTGGATTGTGGAGTGGAAGTAGTAGATATTTCCTTCAATTGAGATGCTCGAGACGCAGCCGAACCATCATAAGCCTTTAATTGCTCTTTCAAAGCTAAATTTCCGCCGCCACCGTCGGATCGAAGACCAGAGACATCAATGCCTGCAAATGCTGGCTGTGGAATAAGAAGAAGCGGAACGATTGCTGCTGCTGAAATGAAGTTGCGGCGGCTATTGAGCATAGCCTCCTGACCGTCAGTTGACATGAAGAGCTGCGTTTGTCTGTTATGCACGGCATGATTATGTTGACGATGGGAGTGTGATGATGAAGCCTGCTGTAGATAGCCGTGTGACGGAGTGAATGACAAAACAGCCAAAAGCGCCAGGAAATACGAGATGAACGCATGTTTAAGTTAAACAGATTTGAACTCGTTCATCTAGATACAAACTTTGCTTTCATTGTTTCAATTATCATGACAAGTGCCAATCGAAATGTTGACGTTGACGACGAGATCGGTGCTGACGAATTTTTCTGCGTCAAAACTTGCGTGTGCGTGTGGTTCGTATCATTGAGTCATGGGTATTCACGACTGATCAGCAAGTGCGTTGCTCGTCCGCCGTCCGTCAACTTTGGTCGCGTTGGTCTGCCAGCCCTTCCTTGTTCGATATTTTCGTTGCTGCATGCGGCCTTTACCATGACGAGCTCGGTGTCAATGAGCCTTGTGTTCAAAGGAACTAAATAAATTCCAAGCCGTGTTGTTAAATTCTACATTATTATTCTATTCATTCAAAGGAAAAGGAGTAACAATGTCGTGGCAGCCTGGAAGCAACAATAACAATAACGATGGGTTTGCAGGCGGACCAAGAAGGTTTCCTGATAATTCTGAAGAGGGTGAAATCGGAGAAGAAGAAGGGAAATAGTTGTCGGCGCTAATAATAACCTCCGCCTCCGCCACCGCCAAGTAATCCCAACACTCCGAATCTACATCGAAATATCAGCAACGCGTCGGTATCCAATCCACCAGTTCCGCCTTTTGCTCGAAGAGGACGGCGGCCTTCATGGGGCGGTAATCAGCCTGGAGGAGGAGGACCTGTAGCACCCGGTAGAGGCCTTGTAGGAAGAGGAGTACCGCCGCCTTTTGCAGGACGCGGTAGAGCGATGGGGTTCGACATGGATCGTTTTCCGGTGCTATTCCTCCTATAACACCCCTCCGCCGCAAGTTCGTAGTCAATCGTTTGCTGGTTTTCAGGGCAACGCGAATGCACCCAATCCAGGGATGATGCAACGACGACCGACTGATCCAAGATTTCGAGGTGGGGATTTGGGAGGCGCTACTGCTGCTTTGGCGCGCTCGGGCAGTTTCTCGCTGCAAGAGACTAATGCGCCTGTGCTCACGTCGTCGTATAGCAGCTTGGCGGAAATTTCAAATCCGCATGCCGAGATGATTTCGAGATCAGTATCTACTGGTGCAGTAGCCGAGCCGCGATTGCAGCGTGATGCGTCGTTTCATGATGAGTCCTTTTCTAGAAATAATGCCCTCCGCCAAACGACTCGTATCGTGTCTTTGAAGGTGAGGGTTCCGAACGATATCCTCCGGTATCGAACAATCGTCAAGAAGGAAATGCGTTTATACACCGGACCAATCCCTGGTCAGACGCGCCGCCGTTCCGTGAACAGGAAGGACCGCATCGAGAGCCTCCACCGTTTCTCCGTCAACAAGGAGGCGCGCCTCGTGATGTTCCGCCGTTCCGAGAACAAGGGGAGTTCCTCGTGATGGTCCTCCGCTGCGTGAATCATCATTGCAGGAGCCTCCTGGTCCTTCTTGGCGGGGTAATGAACCTTCGGGTGATATTGGATTTGTTCCGCGTCAGCATCGCGATGGTCTTTCTCTTTCAAGGTCCATTTCCGAACCGGTAGTGCCGCAAAATACTGAATCGGCACCAGTGGGGAGTAACTTCTCCCGTCCTCCTCCGGTCCAAGTTCAAGGAGTTTATCGGGGATTTCGAAATGATTTTCGTGGGGAGCATCAACCTGATTTTCCCCGGCGCTCGCCATCGCAACGGGGTCGACCCATGTTTGCTGGCAGAGGTACTGGGCCTCCGCCACCCAACATTGCCCGGAACAGCTCGTTTGGTGCCCAGCCTCATGCAATGCAATCATCCGGTACATTTCCAGCCCGACGGCTTGATCCTCGTCTTCAAAACGAGAGCACGTTCGCAGAAGACGCTTATCCCCGTCTTCGGATCCAGCAGACGAAGACGGTCAAGTTGGTGTTGACGGCTTTGGTGCCAATTCTCCTTTTCGAAAACCTCCGCTGCGCCCGAATTATTTGATAGCTACGGACGCACTTGGTCGACTCGGCGAGCTGTCTGTACAAAGTTCCGCAGCTGGCTCGCCACAACCACGGAAACCTGTTGTGCTCACGCTTTTCAACCGTCCCCGGCTCGGCCGTTCTACCTCCGGCTACAACTGCTTTAGACGTGATTGGAGAGATTCCGTTACTAACCACGGCATTAGAAAATGATGAGGATGCTGAACGCGCTGAGAAAGCCGTGGCGTTCGTCAGCGAGCTCATGAGTAGTAGTGGCTTCAAAGCACCAGACCCGGGCACAATCAGCGAATTGCCTAAGAAGCATTCAATTCTTCGAGCGGTTTCTCTCATGGACAGCAAAATGAAGTCGAAACTAAGCGACGTGAAAACCAAAGAAGAAGAGCTGGAAATCCAACTGAAAACAGACGCTGAGCATTTCGAAAACGCCAAAAACGAAGCTGCTGCCGAAATCGAACGAAAGAAGAAAGAACAGCTGCAACTAGAACAGGAGATTGACGACAAAGAAATCGCTGATCTCAAAACTGAACTTGATTCTATCATGAAAACGCGGCGAGAAGTTTTTGAGATGGAGAGCGCCGTAGGCGAATTTCCGACAGCGACCTCGTCTTCTCTGATTGATGACATTCGCGTGAAACGTGAAGAGGAGATGAAGCAGCAAATCAAGTTAGCGACGGAATCATTCGAAAAGGAGCTGGGCCATACTCGTGAGGAGCTGGACAGAACACAGCAGGAACTGTCAAAGATCAAGTCCCAGCTTGCTACAGCCGAGATCGGTCATGAAGAAAAAGCGAAGGAAGAAGACGCTAAGCGGAAACCGAAAGACACTCTACTTTCTCGCAGTGTCGTAACCAACATAATTGCGGAAAATAGACGACGCGCAGCGAAGCTAACATCTCTGTTTTCTCGGCTGTAGTTTCTGAAGATGAAAATCACGTGGTCAAGGCGGCGGCGTTCGGAAGCCTTGACGAGGCAAGAGATCCAAAATACGGGAAGACAAGCGCTGAGTGGGCAAAGCTAACACAGCAAGTGAGCGGCTTAGCGGATGCTTTGTACCACGAGCCTGAAGAGGCCCCATTTTTCGCGAAAATCCAGGATGCACACACCGCACTAGAACCGCTGGTGAAAGAATTTGTCCGGGATAATCAAACTCGTCTCAACAAGCATTGGACAGCATTAGCTGAGGAATATGAATTTCGTTCAAAAGCCTATAAGCGAATAAGAAAGGAAAACGAAAAGAAGGGAAAGCAACGAAACTCGATGATGGCAAGAACGTCGATCATTGCACGTACTGTGATGCCAATTCTTGAATCAACGGGATCTCCTGGAGCGGCGCCCGGTCGCACTTCTACAAACCCGTATCGTCGGGCCCGAAGAGGAACGAAGTGCGATCAGAGTATGAGCAAGAGCAGATCATTGCTGAAATCGCGGCAAAAGAGGCGATGGAGAAACGAATCGCTTTTGGTGGATGTAAGACCCTAGGCAGATCGGAGCTGTTGAGCGACAGCTGACAGCTAACTTTTACAACACATTCACTGCCCAAAAGGTGGATGTTGTGGAGCAAGAAAAGTTATGCTCTATGGAAAACATGTGGACAGACACTGAAAATGCATATTTCTGGACAGATTTTACAGCATCCTAAGGACTTTCGGAAGATTGCATCCTTTTACGAAACAAAAGTACACGCGACTGCATCAAGTTTTATTATGATTCGAAGCAGGCGGTTTCATACAAAGGGGCGCTGAAAGAGCATATTATGCGAAGAAAGCGAAAAGGAGACTACCACGTGTGGGATGCAACCATTCAGGCAGCTTTATCAGTCGGCGCTGTGGTGACAGCGGGCGTCGACGAAGATAATCCCTTGGTATTCGCGCTTCCTGAAAGTGATTGCACCTATAAAACTCGCGATCTGCATCCATTGAAACGAGAAGTGTTTGACCTGATGGAGGTCGATGAAGATGTTGCTGCCAAATTTCAAGCTAAGCAAGATCGCGACGCGAAGTCCAAGTCGTCGAAGTCAAAGAAGCGTAAGGTACCGGATCTATTTTTACTTGAGCCTGCGCAGCGCAAGTTTCTTCGACCTGATACCCCTGAACAGGTTACTGAAGAAAAGCCTTTGAAAAGTCTTCGAGCAAAGCGAGTGTTGCTGAGGCATCTCCTGTTCCAATGACGGACGAGCCACCGAGCCAAACGCGAAAGGCAACTTCCAAAATGGACAGCTACCGAGAAAAGATCTTCCTCGAAACAGTTGAGAAGAATGGCCGTAATTGGAAAGTTCTCGAGGAAGCAATCGGAAGCAAATCTATTTCACAGATCAAGAACTACTATTACGACTGGAAGAAGGGTGGCAAGGAGAAAACCGATAAACCTGAGAAGAGGGGTTCAAAGACGGATCGGTCAAGCGACTGGAAAGGAGACGATGCACAAATGGAAGATGACGACGTGGCGTCACCATTACCCAAGAGAGCTATACCAACAGAAACGAGCTCGCCCATGCCAGGCCAGCAGTTTGAGATCGAGCAGCGAAGTATACCGATTCGCCAGCACCAGCATTCTCCATTTTCCCCGTCATCTGCAGGTTTGTCCTCTAATGCGCACCAGGTTTCCAGTCTACCGCAAGGCTTTCAGATGCCAGGCGGTTCTGATATTCTGTCGCAACTTCGACAGATGCAACTTGATCGTTCTCGACCTCAGTCTGGGACTTCTTCTCCTGAACTTAGTGCGGATCTATGGGCGCAAATTCAGCTGTTACAGTCACAGCAACATCAGCTTAGCCGCGAGGATGCTTTTCGGTTGCTTGTTCAGCAACATCAACAACAGCAGCATCAGCAACAACAGCATCCGCACATTCTGTCGAGCTTTCTTCCCTTTTTACAGCAACAGCAGCTTCAGCAGCAACACGGCCCTTCTGTAGGCGATTGGAGCAACGACCAGCAACTGCAGAATTTACTTCTCCGAAATATGAGAGGACTGGGTTTAGGGAACGGCGGAGCGGGCGGTAGTGCACTTCATCAGCTAACTTTAGCAGGACTTTCTGGATTGTCGAGCGTGACTCACCAGCAACAAGATCCGCAGCACGTTGCTTTGCAACATCTACTTGCGTTGCAGCAACAGCAAAGTCAATCACGGCCCGAACCATCCAATACGGACGCATTGGCTCTCCTAGCCAGAGCTCTTTCGGAAAGGGGTAACTTTCAAGATCCTGGAAATGGCCCATAATATAAATGTTACATGATGAGCTACATGATGAAAGACTGATTTGTGAATTATTTGTAAATTATTAGTTGAGAACTTTGAATTGGTCACCCAGCGAAAGACTATCCGGTTCATCCACTGCCGCATAAATCCCCAGAAATGGTCCATGCTCGGGAAAATGTTCGGTCAAGAGCTTGGGAACGTCGATGATGGTAGAAGGGTCTCTTGGGTCAACACTGACTCCGTCACAGCGGACTGTCTTGCTCAAGACCGTGAAGCGCAGCTGATTGTTCACCGACACGAGTGATTTTCCAATCAACGAAAACTCGGACCACGCTGCAGCACCTTGGATGACGATATTCGGACGAAAGCGAGAAGCATTCATGTGAATGCCTGTTTTCTTTGAAAATTTGTCGACCGTGGCTTGGTTCACAAGGTGTACAACGCGGCTTTCCTTTCGATTCTTCATCCCAGAACTGGTGTTACCGAAATGAAACGTCTCGGATTGAATGCAGCGAACTTGTTCTCCCGATAGTTGGCTCATGTAGGATGCTAGTTGCTCACGTCCTTGTGACAGAGTGAGATCAACAGGTCCCAATACGCGCTCTTGGCTCTCCCGAGATACGAGCTCTAGCTTTCCATCTTGATAGGACGATTGTAAAGAAGCCAAGAGTTGAGGGCGAGTAAAGGCACAAAGAAAGTTCTCTTTATGCAACCATTCTCCCTCGGGCCATTCTCTCGATGCCTTCAACAGGGCATATCGTCGATCATCGGGAAAACGTCTAGAAAACAAGTCGACAGAGGTAAGAGGATCGCCCGATAGTCCTTTCACAGCGTAACGGTAGAGTTCCGTGACGGAGAACGGAGTGTCAGGGGTTATCATTATAGCTCTCAATTATTTCGAGGCGGTCACGAGATCGGCACACTCAACGTGTCTGATGTCGCCTCTCTCAATCAATCATCCGATCTGCAGTCTGCAAGCTTTGCAAATTATTATTGTCATCGTGCTGAGGGCAACAGAAATCTTCCGAGGCGCAATTTTTAGTCGAAGCTTTTTTGCTGACTGCGGACAATGATATTTTAGGTTTGGGTTTTGAATGCGCCGCGCTCTGTGCAGTTTCAGTGGTCCGTTGGTATTCTCTAGAAAAACCATACAGTAAGGACCGTTTTTCTACGTTATCAAAAAAACAGCGTACGACATTTTGCTTCAACCTCCCATTCTGCTTTTGATAAATAGCACATTACTCTCGAATGTATTGTACAAACCGACACGGGACTGTACTATGGAATTTCGTTCCGCTGGAACTTAGAACTTGATGGCCACTGACAAAGAAAAGGAGAACAGAAACCAACGAAAACAAGGAATAAGGATCTTAATACTTAAGTTATATAGTAGAATGGCTTAATATGTCAGTCTTGCGTAATCTAGTATCGCGTATCGCTTCACGCGTAATGATGTTGTGTAGAGTGTAGATGACGGTGGGAAAAACGAGGCACCGCTCAATATACGGCATGTATCCACTATTATCCACCACGAAAATATTTTTATTATTATTTCATGTTCAAATGCAAATACAGAGGTGTCGTCAAAAGTTCTTCAATCCTCGATAAAGAAGACAAGGTAAACGCTTCCTCACACATCACATGACGATAAATAGCCAATGACAGAATAACAGTCGGTCGGCTCATGTCGAATGACCAGAGCTCGACTTTGTCACTGCTTCCTTTTCGTCGCGCTCGACTCGGATCGAAGGAATCCGCGACATTGTCCAGATGTAAAGTCTGGAGTAAAGCGATGGCGATGGAACGTGTCCGACAAGTCATCGGAACGGATATACAACTGGATCTCGCGACGTTTGATCAGAGAGAACTTTTACTCGGAAAGACATTGGGCCGAGGAGCTTTTCGGTCGTCGACGAGATTAATTCAATGTGCTTTTGGCGAATTCGTCCTCCATCACCAGTCAACATCGACAAGAGATTCGATCCAAAGAGGAAGAACGGAAGTTCTTGGCAGAACATTGTCTAAAATTGTCTGGGAACTTTCGTCCTTCGCCGCGATACGCGCTCAAGCGCCTTCAAAAGGATGGTGACTGGAACGGTGTGGCAGATTTAGTCATCGAATCACACTTTCTGCGACGCTTGCAGCACCCGAATTTGATCAAAATAAGAGCGGTTCGGATGGGTGACATGTTTGATCTGGGATTTTTCCTCGTTTTGGATCGACTTTATTGTACACTGAAAGTCAAGTTGCCTCAATGGAAGAGACAAGAAGGAAAATGGTGGAGTTGTAGAAGGCAATCCAATATGGGAGAGCGCTTGATTGCGGCGTATCACCTAGGTTCAGCGTTGGAGTATTTGCATGAACAACGAATCTGTCACCGTGATATCAAGCCAGAGAATTGCGGATTTGATATTGTAAGCAGATAGTGATGATTCACCGTCTTTTGAATGCTCTGTATCACTGTATATACTCTTACAATCGATTCGTTTCATTCAAAGCGCGGTGACATTAAAATTTTTGATCTTGGCTTGGCGCGAGAAATGAGAAATCCGAACCAAGACGGAACGTACAATTTATCGCACATGACAGGAACATTGAGGTAAGTGTTCTCAAAAAAAATTCGTTCTTCTTTCATTGTGCCGCCATCTCACAGTTTCGCATATTCTTTGTTTCGAACAGATGGATGGCTCCCGAGGTGTTCCAAGAGGGCAAATCGTACAATGAGCGTTGCGATGTTTACTCGTTTGCCATTTTGTTGTGGCAAATGATCGTTTTGGAGCAACCGTTTCGGGACATGAACGATGAAAAGACATTTGTCAGTATTGTATTTGAGAAACATGGTCGACCCGAACTCGCACACGTCCGTCAGCCGAGATGCCAAGCATTATTACGACGAGCATGGCATGCTATACCGAGCGAACGCCCTCCCATGTCGGAAATTTGCTCGGAACTAAGGCGCATGACAATGGAAATTGAGTTTGGTGAGAGTGGAGATTTTGAGACCGCACGACGACGGTCCACTTTTGTATATGACGAATCTGAAAAGAAAGGATGATTGAAATCTGCAATTTTAGCGACGGCAGTTCCAAGAAGTCAGTCAAGTAGTCGTTAGGAATAGAACGTGGGCGCAGTAGATGGTTGGAGCTGAGCGAGTCGTCGACAGCCGGCTAGACTAATTTAGGATTCTATTTTGTTGTTGAGTGAACTGAAAGTGGACTGTTCGTGACACTTCAAACGAGGTGGTCTATTGAAATAGTTAGTTTTTCATGGCCTAGTAGGTCGTGAATTGCTTCGTGGACCCACAGACCTAGTCGGTAGTCGAGTGGCAATGCTGCACAAAATAATGGAGAGAGGAGCTGTTGATCGGCTGCGACTCCGATCGTGGTACTCGACACTATCGAAATAATGTACTTCGGACACGCTGACGGAGACCCGCGGCATAGTGTTTCACTGGTACTTATGATAGACAGTCATCACCGCGCCGGCCGGTCGACAAAAAAGGACAAACAACGCGCATCCGGAATTTCGCAACGCACCTTCCCACGGTTCGAAGAAATAATGTTTCATTCTCGTCCTTCTCATCTCTCATCATCAGTCCATACACATCGCTTTTGGCCGTGAATAGACGGTCGCTGAACATGTTTACGAGAAGTTAAAAGCATATATTTCGTTTTGATAAGAAATAAAGTTATAAACAGAGAATGTCAGCTGGTTTAGGCACTTCCAAACGACGAACTGTTAGCGCAAGCGCTTCGGCGGCTTACCTTTTCTCCAAAGTCACCTCGACGACTCCTTGTCGGTACTCCCACTTCGTCGAAGGCGCATTACTTCACGAAGATCACGACGCCGATTCACTTGGTTGTTGACGATTGCAGGGATTGCTGTATGCTTTCTCATTTCGTCTCTTTTTTCTAAACAGTCGGGACGAAACAGTGAAATGGCAAAATGAGAGAAATATTGTGCACGTCGTGCAAACTCGCTTTATGCAATTTCAGCCTCACTTGTCGCAACTTGGATGGGCGCGCTTTTATCTGTTTCGATCAATCACGCTACCGAGTATGCTACTGCAATCCAATCAGGAGTTTCTCTGGATTATTCGAGCCGACCCGAATCTCAACAGTGATCTGAAAAGTGCTATTCAAGTACTGGTACAAGATCATCCGAATATTGTCTTGAGTGGCAGCAATACAAATCCAGAAGGCTTCAAATGCTCCAATTGCATCGATGATTTGAAACAAAATCTATGGTCGGGGAGCTGGGACTTGATTGAATCCTATTGGGAGGCTGCCAAGACACATACTGTTCTGGAAACGCGCTTGGACGCGGATGATGCACTTTGGTTAGGATACATCGACTGGATACAATCTCGAAGTAGCGTCGAGCACTGGAATGTGGTGTCCCGAGAATCACTTGGAATGGCACAGTGGACGCGTATGGCGAAATCATGCTTCCGAAAAGGAAGTTTGATAGGTCTTCATTTACCGCATTGTGTGACGGCCGGCTTGACTTGGGGGTACGGTGTTGGGACGGATTTGCATCACACGGCAACCCACAAACACGAACTGATTCACAAGCATGTTCCTGCGTGCTCTGGAAATAGCACGGATCAATGCTTGATTCGGGTGAATCCACCCGATCAAATGCCGTCTGTTCTCCGAGCGCGAACGCTGACGAGTGCTGGTATGGAGCATGTCTTGGCCGATGGAAAGAGCGAAACACCGGCGGAAGAAAGCTTTCGGAAGAAACTAAAACATTCTACTTGGCAAAACTCTCAAGAAGAACTGTTTGAAGGAATGATGTTTGTATTCGGCATTAGCGATCTTGATTTGCAAGAGACGAGAGAGTTTATAGAAGATCACAAGTCGGAAATTGCTTTAGAGGCTTTGCAAGGGCAGTGTACAAAGGGGCATTCATGTAAAATGAGACCAAAATGCTACTCAAAATGTCTTGGGCGACGCACGACCGGGTCGAAATGATAATGCAGTAGAGTGACGGGCGGGTTTGAGCATAATTACTAGTCTAAGCTGATCGTTTTCTTATAATCTGAAACAAAAACAAATAGAAATTTTATTATTTCTACAATCAAACTCTAGCGAGGCCATGCTCCATGATCAAACATAGGGACGTTGTCATATCGATATTCGTCGGGGGCGCCTAGTGTGGCCTTGGAGCAAAGATGAGCTAGCCGTCTCTCCAACTGGAATAGACTGGGAAATTGTTGGAATGGAATTGGGCCCACGCAGCTGCCTCTTGAGGATCCGTGTTGCGAACAGATGGTTCGGCATTTCTCGCCGTGATTAGTTTCGCGGATAAGAATGCTTCAACCGCTTTAGGTGCGAAGATAGCATGTTCGGTGCGATTCTTCAAAATTGAAAGAACTCCACCAGATGCCGCCTGCACCAACAAAGCTGTATCATGAACCCAAGGGCACCACCAAACAGGCATGTCCTGCAAGTATCCCATGGGCTCAGATCGAGTAAGATCATTGACAACACCGGCTCTTTCCGAGCAAATATAGATACTAGAGCGCAACAGCTGTACGCGCCGAAGAATCGCATTGGCGTACCCCACAGATTCCAGTGAGTGATCCTGAAGTCCCACACAAGGATCCGGTAAGGGAGTGGGTTGCGGGTTACTCGGTTCGGGGTGAACACAGACGCCATAGGCCGTCGCATAGTCACCATGGCTTCCCGAGCGTTTCTCGTAAAACTACCATTGCCGTTAACGCACAGGCGCAGGCAATGAGGGAGGAGAAAATTTTCCACGTACATAGACAGCTCTGCGATGTTTGGGACGCTGCTGTCCGAAAGAGCTTCTATGACGTGGTCCCGAAACGCGCTTTGGGAAAAGTGCTCAGCGCTCCGGTTTTTCAATTATACCACAGTCCTTACTGAAGTCTTCTACAAGATTTTCGTTGATCGCGATTTCATCTGAATTTAAAGGAAAACCAAGAAGCAATGTCGCGACACAAACTTCGGCTCGCAACCTGGCGTTCGATAAGAAAGCAGTCGGCATACGACTGTTGGGATCCATGCCTTCGAATTTCTTAGCCTTGTCTGCATGTGACTCTAAATGGGAAACAGTCAGGGAGCATTTCTTTCTCCGTTTGCTTCAACGTCTCCAATCGTACTTCGTGACACGCTGCGTGCATCTTCAACGCCATAATAACGAAGACTTTCTGCGGCAAGCAATTCTTTCGCCCATGACTCTCTGGCATGCACAAGCCCAGTTATTGCAAAGCGAGTCAAGTTCATTGGAACTCCCAGAGCACGAAGGTATCGGGGGCGTCGGTACCGTATGCAACTTGGGAAAGTTTGGCACTGGCGGAACCGTAGCCAAAATCAGAGCCGTCATTCAAAGTACGATGAGATGCCCCGCACTGATTGCTACCGATACCAATACCCAGAAATTCCGGCTCGATTTCTGCGAGCTCGGGAGCAAACCCACAAATGGCACGCTTATGTATTGCTATCATTGTCATTACGTCTGGAGATGCAGTCCAAAATATTTCAGAGGAAAGTTCGTCATGCGGAGGAATATCTTCTGGATATGCTTCTTTTTCAATTGCGTCGAGAATGCAGCGTAACCGAAAATCAAGGACTCTGGCATCAGGCATCGATAACAAGCGATCTTCTTCGTCGTCATTATCCTTATCTTTCGATTTCGCATCAGTCTCGCTTAGCGACAACTCAATATCACTCCTAGACTCCGTAGGAACACGATCTTTGGCAACCTTGGGTTCTTTAACAACCAAGCCGGAACGCATGCGCACCGAGTCGTGGACGTGTTCAATCAGACGAGATAGAGTCACAAAATGGGAATCCGTTCCATCAAATGCAAACGCATCTTCGACCTGCGTGCCAGGCATTTCGCTGATGACAGCTTCCGCTTCTGCTCCTCCTTTACGAAGGCGAGCGGCATCCTCTTCGCGTTTCAAAGCCGCTTTAGCTGCCGCAGCAACAGCTGCTTGCACTTCCAGTTCCGCCTTTTCACGAGCAGCTTCTAAGGCGTCATCAAAACGCCCCCGGCTGCAGAAGAAGCTATCTGAAAGATTTCTGCAGCCTCAGTACTCGCCACATCATATTGGGAGACACGAGAAATCTTGTCAGAGAAAGGCAACTCAGGATCGTTTCGCATAGCTTCGTAATTTCCCAGGCCATGCACAAAAGAACCAACCAACAAACTGATGTCGCAGCTCCTGTCCCACCAAATAGCCGGCGCCGTCGACGTCACCATTTTGTAAAAGATCCAACAGCTAGCGAGAGTTCCTCGGTCGTCACGAAGCGGGCTTTCAGGTCTGTATCCAGTGTCGTCAAATCCGAGGAATTGCATCCTCGTTTTCCCAACGCTTCATGGCCGAGAGCGCCTAAGATCGAATCAAGGCAATCATTGATAAAACAATTTAATTGCGAAAGTATCCCAACCCTCCTGAGGGACCGCAGAGCAGCACCTTGACGGAGATCGGTAACGAAAGATGGATCAGCAAGAATAAGTGGTATTCTTAAATCGCGCTCGAGGTTTTCCACATCTACTTGTGTTCGCAGTGCTGTACGCACGGCTTCGCAAATCCAATCTAGCTCTCGGGAACAACCAACACCCAACCACTCTTTCAGCAAGGAACGTACACTACCAGATGAAATGGTCTGAGAACGAAAGCTCAACGAGACCGCGACTTGCAGGCCAAGCTGGTATATATGCCCTGAAGAAACTTTCCAGATCTTGAAGTGGAAGCCCAGACAGGTTGGATTCACTTCTAAGTTTACAAAACCGAGCAAAGCCAAATCGGATCGCAGCGGCGATGGCACGATTACGCTGAGGAATCTCCCATGCTTGTTTCAGGCGCTCGAGTACAGGGTTAGCATTCTCGGCTCTTTTCAGAGCCTGGATTCGTTCGCTTTTCTTGGATTTTTTAAGCTTCGGCTCCTTCGCTTCCTTAATAATTCCAAGAGACGGTCGCTTAATGATCTCAGTGGTTTTGAGTTCGATGCCTGGGTCTTCTCCAAGCTGACCTGCATTCGTTCATGCTTCTCGCTGTCTCGCCTTTTCCTCTCCTTTGCTTCCTTTTTCTTCACTTTCTTCTCGTGAAGAAGTCTTTCTTTCTCTTCTTTCTCTAGTATTTTCTCTAGCGCTATTCTGTCCTTTTCCGTTGCTCTGCCTCGGCTGTGTCTGCATGCGGATCGTATACTTGGACTTGCTTTCTACTTCGCTTGACTCCGTCGTCCAGCATCTGAGCGATATCCTCGGGCGTTTCTTCTTGCACTTCCAAACCGACAGCTTTCGACCAAAAGTCTGGATCGTCAAGATCAACGTCTTTCGTCCCGTCGTCAGTGTTCGCCACGAAGCTCGCTTTGCTGAAGCTTCCAAGTCCACTACCTAGGGAAGATGTTGCCGATGCACCATAAGTCACCTTTTACTCGAGTGTTCGAGAAGCTGGTCGATGTCTGTTTCCATAAACTTCTCGGCTTCCGCGTCATCTTCGTCTCTGAAGACATCGTACGCTCCTTTTTTGAGTAACTCGTCGATTTGCTTAGCTTGGGCTTCCTTGTCACTTTTCTTCTTTGACTTATCATCGCCCTCCTCGTTTTGATCTCGATTTTGAGACATTACCGCTCGTTCGAGTCCCAGTTTTAAGCTCGCGCTGTGGAACATGTGCATCTCGTATGTTTTGGCGGTCAAGAGACTTTTAGAAAGAGTTAGAAGAGACAGACACATTCATACGAAGAAACGCGAGAAACGTACCGGTACACTCGGACAGCCCTTGTTTGACCGATACGGTGGGCCCGGGCCATAGCTTGCAAATCATTTTGAGGGTTCCAGTCGCTATCAAAGATTATGACCACATCAGCTGCTGTAAGATTCAAACCAAGTCCACCAGCCCTTGTACTCAACAACATGACAAACCGCTGGAAGGATTTTTAGTAAATCGATCAACAGCATGAGTTCGAGACGAAGATGACGTCGATCCATCCAATCTTTCAAAGCGATACTTCTTCATTCTCAAAAGCTCTTCCAGCAGGTCAAGTACCCGGACCATCTGGCTGAAGACTAACACCTTATGCCCACCGTCAAAAGTTTTTTGTAAAGTTTCTCCATAAGAACCATTTTCCTGACGACTTTATCAGCTGTTCCCCAAAAGCTTGGTGTAGTCTACAATGGCTGGGCCCCTTCATTATCGTTGGAACCATTTCTTAATTTTGCTGCGGCCTCTGCCAGAATGCGGTCTTCAGCTCCCTTAATAAGGTATGGATGGTTACAGCATTTCCTCAATTCCATCATCACATTCATCAAGCTAGGCGCGTTACCGGGTTTGGCGCCACGAAACAAAGACGTGTTGCGCTCGTAGATCGCTTTGTAGAATGTTTTTGAATTGGAGTTAGCGACACTTCCAAAATTGTCTCTTCCTTTGGAGGGAGCGATTTTCTACATCCTCTTTACGCGCCGTAACAAGTATGGCTTCAGTACAGAGTGAAGATCGTTCACTTGCTCTGCATCTGTCATCTCTCCGAATTTTTCGAGAAAAGATTCCTTGTCCGAGAACACATCAGGATTTGCAAAATTGAGTAGAGCCCAGAGCTCTTCTGTCGCATTAGCAATTGGGGTGCCTGTGAGCAGGAGGCAGAAGTCGCGAGGAACATTGGCTAGCTGTTCGAACAGACGTGATTTCGAGTTTTTCAATCGGTGGGCTTCATCAACAATTAGTGCTTTCCATTTGATCTTGGATATTACCTGGACATCTTTTAAGATCACCTCGTACGTTGTTATCAAGACGTGGAATTTCGTGACATGTTGTTTCTTCAGTTTAATGGCGTCGGGACGGGAATGAACTGGTCTGTAAAATAAAACTCTTGCTCGGAAAGGAATTCTCGAGCATCAGCCGAGCCGTGATACAACAATACATTCAAGTCGGGGGCCCATGAAGTGAGCTCGGACTGCCATTGGCCAACCAACGACAGTGGAGCAACAATTAAAAAAGGAGCACGTACTTGAGTAGCCGGCTGATTCTGCAATTCACGAAGGAAAGCGGCCGATTGAATTGTCTACAGAGAATGAACGGTCCGTTAGGCTAAAGAGGATTATAGTACGAACACAATCGCATGCGCGTTGTACTCACCTTTCCAAGACCCATCTCGTCAGCCAAAATGCAAGATCTTTTGTTCCACCAGTTGAATAAGAGCCAGTTAACACCTTCGAGTTGGTAACCTCTTAGTCTAAATCCTTTGGTATTCAAATCTTCTTCTTCGTCGGCCGGTTTTAGTATTGTCCCGTCCATGTCCATTAATAGTCTCGGTCGACTTGAAATGCCATACTCGGCCGATTCTTGAAGTTTACGAAACTCACGAATATGAGGGTGAGGAAGTTCCTTGTAATCAGTCGGAGGCTTTTGACGATGCCAAAAGTCTTCGGCTTCGTCGACCGCATCGCGCTTGATGTCGCGCCAGTATTCCCACGTCATTTCAGCAAAGGGCAAACCCTTCCATTTCACAACATATCTTACATTATCTTCCGGATCCCAAGGCGTTTCGTCTGCCAAATTAATATCCTTGACAATGTGTCGGTAAAGGCTCTCCTCAGAAACTTTAACAGATTCGGTTTCTTTCAGTCGCAAGGCCTCTTGCTCCTCAAACATGTTAACAGCGCGTTGCTTAGCAAGAACGCTGAGGTCCATTTCGTTTTCATCACATGCAAGTATTCGTTCAATTTCCAAACAATCTGCTCCAAAGTACTCTTCCGCCGGTTCAACAAACTGTCCATGGATCTGAATTGATGTCTCGTGATCAGCTTTCATTACCGATTTCCAATTCAGACCCATAGTCGCTTCCTGTTGCTGATAGTAGCGTCGAATCTTGCTACGAGCCGTACTGTTATTGGATGAGTCTAACCGGATCACATCGTCAGCACGCTCCCAGGAGCAGTGCAAATGAGAGCGTCCGCGCCACTTGATAAGAAGGACTTCTTCCTTCTCGTCCGTTACTTCGTAAGTCCAGTTGGTGGGATCTTGAGCTGCTTTCAACGCTTGCAAGACAGGACAGTGCGTTGGATTGATACGAGACAATTCCATGCGCTTTGCAGGGTCCGTCCAAATCGATTTGGACTGAAGCGCACGCGACTGGAGAGCGAGAGCATCGGCATGTTCAAACAAAATGGTCGGTTCCGGTGTTTTCAAAACTGTTTTCCGCCGTACTTTGAAACCACAAACCTTGTCCAACACCCACACGTGCAAGAAAGATTCGTTGGAATACCACAATGTCGACAGTGTTCCTGGCGGCGGCGCGTCTGTACCCGGATCCAGAACGGGAACACGAGCCACAGCAGCCCCGACAGATGCAGATGCTCCTTCCATAGCTTGATTCAGCGAGGCTACTTTGGGCTTTTCGGCGGAAGTATTTCCATCATGGCTTGCTCTTCCTCAGAATCGGTATCTTCCAAGTAAATTGAGCGAGGCCGTTTTGGCATGTCGCTCGTCCACTGTTGGCACGAGCCGATCGTGACCGACTCGCAGCTTCCACCGAGAGAAGGCGACTCGACCCTGGGTATTCCTTCGCTCAAGTTCAATCCGTTTGTTCGGATCACCAATATCAAGGGCTGTTCACTTTTGACAAGGATACGTTTCGGTGGTTTCCGTGGTTCTTCTTCCAATATTGCCACACTCGAAGTGGAGGTTCTACGTACGATAGGTTCTTGCGAAATCCGTGGCTTTTGTGCAACTTCCGGTTTTCTTTGAGGATAACATCGGACAGCAAAGACGGCCGCCGAGGAATGGGGCGTCTAAAGGAACCGTCCTTTCCGGAACATGCGTTTCTTGCGGGCGACTAGTGTTATTGGAAAATGAAGTTGACGGACGACGCGGTATCGGAGCATCTATAGACGGCCTACGTGGAATAGGCGCGTCGAGGCTGGCCGGCGGGAGACGCTTGCGAGGAATCGCGCCCATCACGTCGGAAGAGTTTTGTTATCGTCGGAATTCATGTCGGCTGTGATGGATGTAAGAAACAGAAAACGTGAGCTAGAAGTGAGCACGATTATCAGGAACAAAGGCGCCTCGACACCACCGCACCAGCAACCGCAACAACGCACCTCAAATACACTCTCTGATATTCCGGTTCAGCGGCCAAAGTTGTAATGCGAGCCTACCTTATCGACAAGACGAGATCAAGAGAAAGTCGACGACGATAAACAAAGAGCAAAGATGCTGATTGCTATAGAGTGAAATGATGCAAACAGCAGATCCATAGGACAGGGAAGCATGCGATCTGCATGCTGCGAAGAGAGCCGCTGCGTGTGCTCCGTACTCGTTTTACACAAAACGATTTTTCTCCGATCATCCGTCATGGTCGCTGTGAGCCTTGGCTGGGAGAAGTATGCGGTTGGAAGGCGAAAATAACGCTGTAGGTCAATCAGTACAATTTGTGTGAGCGGTACTCAGTCTACAGTGACGTAGTGAGGTTTCCGACTATTGCGATCATACGACGGTACGATTTTATTTGAACCAATCAGTTATTGGCAACATGTGGTCTATGGTTGAAAACGACGACAATTAATAGAGAAAGGAGAGGAAACAGGAAACACACTTTCAACATTCACTCTCTATAACTTATGGTTCACACAAGCACCCGCCCCGCTCGCTAGAATGTAGAATCCAAGATCCAAAAACTGAAATTCAGACGGTTTCTATATTATCAGCACAACAATATTACGCAAAAAGTTAGGTGCATCGTACATCAGTATCATGACTGCTCGTTCTCAACAGGCTCATTGTCTCGAAGGTTGTATTCAACTTCCATACCATTCTCCATAAACACCTGCATTATCTTCATGTTCCTGTTCGATAGGCAACAGAAATCGGAGAGTACGGCTGGTAGTTCCCACTCTCATCCTTCCATTTATCTAGGTCATAGCCGTTCTCTAAAAGTTCTTTCACTTTATCCAGATCACCCTCTCTTGTTGCCTTCATCATAATTTCGTCTTCGTCGCCTTCCAAATCCTTGTACAGATCCATATTTTGCATCAGAAACGCAATCACTTCCTCGTGACCTCCTTCCTTGCCAAATCCAAACCATCTTGGCTCGGACATGCCCCCAATTCGACTAACGATTTTACCAAATCCAACTGGCCGGTCCAACCTGCCCAATCGAGTGCGGTGTACTCACATTCGTCTTGTTCCTGCAAGCCCCACCCGTGATGAACAAAGGCTCGGACCATATCGGCATGTCCAAAATCAACTGCAATAAAAATGGGGCGTTCTTGCATTCTTTTCCGTTTTTGTCGTTCCAGGTGATCGGTATGCGATAATCGTAACCGTTCTTCAACAACTCGTTCACTGCATCGAGGTCGCCGCTGACACAGGCTGCTGCCATGGCAATTTGATTGTCTTCTTCTGCTGTCATGATGTTGTATCTATATGGGGAGATGGGATTGCTTTAAAATGAACGCGATTTCGAGAATAACCGAGAATCAATCACAGGACATGAGAAAAGCTTTTCTATGAAACAAAAGCGTCGCATTTCGAACTCATTGGTGTTCAACGAGTTTTTCTGCGCGAAAAGCGCGCGCGAAAGAGCTCCATGTCGTACAGGTTTTACAATCCGTCCGTTCAGAAAGTCACGAAAATATTACGTCAAAACCGAGTGTACAGAAAGTCTGTAGGTTGAATAATCGTGAGTACGGAAAGTCCGTACGCGCTGAAATACACGTTAAACACAAGATGGAAGTCTGCACGCAATGAAATCAACACGGGGAAGATGAAGCACTTAATCAAATTCAGATACATGTTAGTGGTTTTGAAACTGACTTGGAATTCGGGTTGCACCATGATCTTGTCCTTCAGGTCTTCGCGAACTGGTCGCAAATCGTCCGTGAAATCTCTCATAAAAATCCCAAAGACAAGTAGCTGCCAAGAGGAAATACAGATATGCCGTTCCCTTGTTCGTTTGAGCAAACGGATATCTGGTGCCAATCAAGTACCCAAACCACATGCTCAAGAGCGACACGACAAACACATGGAAGCAGGCGACAAGAGGACTAATCCCTGCAATTCCCCTGTAAAGCCCCCAGCAAGATTATTCAATGTCATGGGTATAGCTAATTCAGTAAGCGTCACTGAACGGCGAGGAGAAGACATTGCATTTGCCGAAGGTGCATTGTCTCGATATTCATTGTATCCCAAATAAGCAAAAGCAGCGGCGGCCAACCACAAGCACCATCGCTCCGTCAAAAGCGACGATTTAGAGAACCAAGCAGCTGATGCAGTAGCCAGTAAACTACCAATTGAGTTGGCGAAAGAAGTACCAAACCAAACATCTCGAGGGAGTCGACGTTGTCTCGCTAGTGAAACGCCGACAAGGAGGTTGTCGGTCGAAGAAGCGGCGGCCAGTAAAAGGCGTGAACTTGTTCCATTTCTTCGGCATCTGATCAGCTTGTGCCCAATGCGGAACCGCTACTTATTCGAAGTCTTGAGAGTAAATTGTAATTAATGATGTTGATGTTATCTGATATGATTATTACGGAGTCGAAAAAATGAAACAAGACGAGCACCTTCTTGGTGTTGCGGTGACACTCATTCCCGTCGATAATGACTCACGAGTGCTGTCGCTCGACCTAAACTACAACGCAAGGAGATCTAAAACTAGGTAGATGTTTGATGCGAAACGGCCTATCACTACATTCTTGAAAAAATGTTAATCTACGTACAACAACTTCATGTGAATAGGGTCAGGTACTACAAGAGATCTCTGACGAGACGCTTCCGACACTTTGTGAAAATCCTTCTCGCTCGCGTAGCTACCCAGGTTTTACACAGTGAACTTAACAACACGAACTTGGAACAATATTTACAAAACCACAACCTCAGCTTGAAAAGTGCTTCATATTTGTCTTTATACTTTTCCCTCCAACAAAAGTCATCAAACTTCCGATTCGTCCTTACCCGACTCACCAGTCAACAGCTTGTCCTGCATTTGCAGTAGTTCCGCGTAACGACCACCCTTTTGTACCAACTCGGTATGGGTACCATGCTCCACGACTTGTCCTTCATGCATGACCCAGATTTCATCACAATCTTGAATCGTGCTCAATCGATGGGCAATCAACAAAGTCGTGCGACCTTCCGCAGCCTGCTTGAGATTTTCCATGATATCCCATTCGGTTTGACTATCCAACGACGACGTTGGCTCGTCGCACAAGAGAATCGGAGCATTGGGTTTCAAAATAGCCCGGGCAATCGCAACGCGTTGCTTTTCACCTCCACTCAATTTCAAACCCCGCTCTCCAACAATTGTATCGTACTGGTTCGGAAATTGCAGAATGGTTTCATGCAACCGCGCTTTTCGTGAAGCATCCATGACTTGTTCGTGCGTCGCCTCCAAGTTGCCATAATGAATGTTGTAATAGATACTTTCGTGAAAAAGCACAGTGTCTTGTGGTACCACCGCAATGGCCTTTGCAGCGACTCGCGTGTCAATTCTGTTTGTACATTGTATCCACCCACTGTAACATTCCCTTGCTGAGGATCATAAAAGCGGTACAAGAGACGTAGAATTGTACTCTTGCCACACCCCGAACTTCCAACGATGGCTACTGTCTTGCCTTGGGGTATTTCCAAAGTAGCACCTTTGAGAATGGCCCGATCTTGACTACTCGGATATTGGAAGTGCACATTTTCGAATCGAATCGTTTGACCCATGGTCGATGGATTGTAATCAAGAGCATTTTCGTGATCAGGGGCAATTGCAGAGGGCTTGGTATCCGCCAATTGGAACATGGCTTCCATGTCAATGAGCGATTGCTTAATTTCTCGATAGACGGATCCAATGAAAAAGAGCGGAATCGACAACTGAAACAACAACCCATTGACCAATACTAGATCACCCACGGAAGCAGCCCCGTCCACAATTTGTTGCGAAGTCAAATACATGACACTTCCCAAACCAGCACTGAATATAGTCGCTTGTCCAAAATTCAACAAACTCAGTGACGTTTGTGCTTGCAAAGCCGCTTTTGATACCCCTCAAACTCTCTTCATACCGTTCTCCTCTCGCTGAGCATTGTTGAAATATTGAACTGTCTCATAATTGAGCAAACTATCGACGACTCTCCCCGATGCTTGACTTTCCAATCGATTCATATCTCTCCGAAACTGCGTCCGCCACGACGTGACTCCTACGGTAAATGCTGTGTACGCTGTCACAGTCGTCAAGGCGACACCCGCATGCACACTCCCAAATTGATACGCCAAAAGTCCGGTGACCAAACTGACTTCTAACATGGTTGGAATGACATTGAATACTGCTGCATTGAGCAAGAAGGAAATACTCCGTTGCCCCCGATCGAGCACACGACTGAGTTGTCCCGTATTCCGCGACAAATGAAATTGCAAATCGAGTTTTTGGTGCACATGATCAAAGACGGTCCGTCCCGTGTGTCGAATAGCATCTTGTGCGACGACAGCAAACACAGCATTGCGGTATTCTTGGAATCCGACGGCGGCCGCGCGGCTCATGCCGTATCCGAGGAGGAGTGAGACGGGGACGATTGCGGCCGCGTCTGTCGCCGTGACATCGAGGGCATCGACCAAGTGTTTAAATAGATAAGGAACTTGAATGTTGATGGCTTTTCCAGCGACCATGAGTCCTAACGAGAACAAGACGCGTCGTTTGTTTTCTTGGGCGCGCTGGGGATCGTCCGCGGGTGTAATGTTTTGGAAAGTGTCTTCCATATTCTCCATTGCAAGTGTCTTTCCGTATTTTGTGGGTCTTGTAGTAGTAGTAGTCTTTTCGGATGACTTTCTTTGTTATCGGTTGTTGATGTGATTGTAGAAAAGGCGCAAGGAGAAGATTGCAACAGAGGGTGCCGAATTCGCAGAGAACGCCATGCGGACGAAGACGTTCGACAAGAACGAACAGCGGTGATCATTGAGAATAATGTCAGTCAAAGTTAATTAATCGATTAATCAGTCTCTTTCTTGTTTCATTCTTTTGCAATACAAGCTAAGAAGTGAATGAATGAATCAATGAATGAATAGATTATGAGAATGAAAGGAAGATAACGAGAAATAAGTATTTGCTTCGATGAGGTTCGACAAAATGGTTTTTCATCTTCATCAGCCTTCCTTCGTCCGTCCGTCTGTCACACCGATCGGTCCGTTGCGTTTTGCGCGGAGAGGAGAGAAAAAAAGGATCCGTTTTTGCTTTTTATTTTTCGCATCGGCGTTTGCACACGTGAACAACGAACAATCCTATTACAATATAATAGAATACAGCAATAAAAAATAACAAGATGGAAAACAAAGCCGCAAAAGAATTCTGGAAACAACCCATTCAAGAAAAGGGAGTTTCACACCCGAAAGCAAAGCGGCAACGGCTCCTTCCTTTGTGACGACTGCCGAAACCACGACGCTCACCGCCAAGTACAATGGCACGGTCTTGCAATTTATTGACATTACTACTAGCAACAACAATGAACTCGTCTTGGAAGATACCTTTGCACGCAAGCAAGGATATACAGGACGCGCACCCGACGGATCCTTTGTCCGACGTTGTCAACAAAAACTAGGCAATGGCTTGAATGTTTGGTATTTGTATCGGACGACTCCCGTCTTGGACGATCAGACGCCGTCCTTTATTGTGCCTGCCGTTGAATTGGCTGCTGAAGCTGCTGAGAAGCAGTCTGAAGCAACAGCAACAACAGAGACAGCAACAACTGCAGAAGAGCAGACTGACAAGAACAACGAATCAACGACAAGTACACCATCCACAACTACAGACAATCAAGAAGACATTGTCAACCTCTACTTGTACGCCCGCATCATCCCCGTCCGTGGCGCCAGCGGTACGGCATCCTACGTCATTTACAGCACCGTCAAAGGCATTGACGCGGATTGCCGCGAGTCGGGTGCCGGCTTTCTCTGGAAGGATATTTACAAGGTCATTAAAATACCGCAATTTCAGTATGCAGCGCTTGTATTGGATGTGTCCGAGTATTCCAACAAGATTGTGGGGAAATCGCAACAAACGAGTGCACTGGATTTGCGTCCTACGTTTACATTGGCGGCGGGAGTCGATGTTCCGGCGGTGATTGCTGCGTGTGTGCCATTGTTGCCCGACGCTTCAAAAGTGTGGTTGGGAGCGAGTTTAGCGTCGGATCTGTCGGGCATGCTAGCGGCGGCGTTATAATTCAAGTTGAAGGATAAAAGGAAGACTAATAAAGATAATGATAGCGCAATGTCATGGAATTCATTCTGTCTCATTATTGATTATTCTATTCAAAAAATAGTTCATTCGTTCGTCTATACGTTGTCATCAAAATAATCCAAATGCTGTCCACTTTTGAATTTCTCATGATACAATATCTGCACGAGTTTCATAGCTGAATCATCTGGAAGAATCAATCGCGTTTGATAATGCGGTTGCAGTGAAGTATCCAGCAACGGAGCTTGTCGAATTTGTTCCGTCATGTCCGTCTCCAATGGGCCCGGAGCATAATTCAATATTAGCACTACATGATTGTTGTCTATTTCTTCTTGCGCCAGGGCCGAATGAAACAAATCCCGCGCCGCCTTGCCGGCGGAATACATGGCCAGTGAAGGAAAGGCTTGTACAGCAACGAGGGATGAAATGTTTACAATTACAGTGCGACGGCATTGCAGGGTGTCGCGGGCCCATTGGAGCATACGCGCGGACAGCCAACAGGCACTTGTGATATTGAAATCAAAGATTGATTTCATTTCTTCCAATGACATGGATAATTCGCGACAAGGACCAATGGGTCCCAAACTTCCAGCATTGTTGATGAAATACAATTCGGATACTGATTGCTGTTGTTGTTGAGAGAGAATCGAATCGATGCGACTAGATAAATCATCCATTAGACTCAAATCAATCGAGTGACACTCGACGGTTGTATTCGTTGTAGCCATTTCTTGAATTTGCCGTTGTGTTACATGCAGGCCCCGCAAGTCTCGTGCCAACAAACAAATGTTCCAGTTGTCCTTACTATCCGTTGTAATACTGGGAGAAGCAGGACAATATTGTCGCACAAAAGCCAAAGCAATCGATCGTCCCAAGCCGCGAGATGCTCCTGTGACTATGAGAAGCTTTGTCATGCTATCAAGTGTGTACGAATGTCAAAATGGTGTTGAATTATCGTTCGTCGAACCTCTTTCACACCTTGTCTTTTTGTGTCTCACAAAAATCTCGGCATCTCCAATTCTTGTTTTTTGGGAGGATTTTCGAGACGACGGTAACGTGTTTGTGGCACACCGGTAATGACCAAGGTGATCAAGGGAATGTGACGTAATTATGGTTGCGGATTTTGCGGCCGCCTCGTTTTCGTGTCGATCATCAAAAAGCAAACACATAAGACAATTAATTGCGTTAACGTTGTCGTCGAAAGGATAATAAATAATATAATCAAACAAAATACCATCTCCTTTGATATCATGAAACAACTCTCTTTTGTTTTATTCTTTTCCTGCTCCTGGCACAACAATCTCACGCCTTTGTGGTGCAACGACCGACCAGAGGCTTCACACAACGACTCTTTCTATTATCCAGTGATAAGAATAATGCTTCGGACGAACAAAAGTCGGAAATCTCGTCGCTGACGATGAATGGAATGGACTCAGTCTCGAATTGGCCGAAGTCATTCGATTGGCAGTCGTCGAAGACTTGAAAAAGAATACGCGCGAATTCTTGGGCAAGGAAGAATATCGTGTCGGGGATCTCAGTAAAGAAATTGACTCGCGTGTCAAACAGGGAGGTGCGTGCGTGCGTGCGTTCGATTGTACAGAGACTATTGAAAAGTTCGATGAGATCGATCGAAACAAAAGAATTCTCTCACCACATTTCAATACACCCACGCAGTCGCACAAATGAGAAACAAGGACGACTACGAATTGGGCGACTTTGTTTTGGCCATGGATGAAATGGCCAAGAGTATGACAGAAGACCTGACGGGCAAGGAATATGAAGCAGGGGATTTGTCTTTGGAACTCGACAAGCGTATCAAACAAAAGTAGCGACTTGGGCTGGAAAAGAAACGTATGAAGTCGGGGATTTGTCGCGTGCGATGGTGCAGCGTGTTCAGGTGCGTGTAGGAACGAAATGGTTGAAATTGTTATTGGGGATTGCATTGCATTGCATTGCATTGTCGACACATTCTCACACTCTTCTACTCTCCAGAATCGCGTGGAAGAGTTTACCGGCAAACCGTACGAATTGGGCGATGTCGCACGTGAAATTGAATCTCGACGCCGTGATTGGGTCCGCGAGTATTTAGGGAATGAAGCGGCCGAGAACTATCAATTTGGGGACATTACCAAAAGGCAGTGACGCAATTCACGGGTAAGGATGATTATGAATTTGGTGATATTACCAAAAAAATAATGGGTGGTTTGTTTTCGGGAAAGAAAAAAAGGAAGGATTGAGAAAGAGGAATGATTGACTGAATTAGCAAGAAGAAAGCCGGCTTTTATGCACGTAGTTAGATCGCTAGAAAAACAAATCACTTCCCTTTAGCTAAAATATGCTATATTATTATGTTATATTGTCTTTCTCGTTTACTGCGCTGTCTCGTTTTATAACAGGAAAGCATAGAATGATAAACTCGCAAACAAAAGGAAACAACCACACCATTTTGACCCGGTCTTGTCGCCAAGGACGTGGGTACTGCACCTGTGTTTGACAATACGGTTGGCTGCTCCGTTGGATCTAGGATCGGGACGACAGGTGACGGAGTAATGGCAACCGGCGACTCTGTAATAGCACGGCTCGGTTCTGCCGACACTGCCACGGGGACGGCACTGGGCGATTCGGACGACATGACTGGACTCCGAGTGGGTCGAAAGGTGGGAAGCGTCGTCGGAACACATTGATCTAAATAAGGCTGAAAGTCACACTTTAGTTCACACGTATAGCCCAATGTTTGTAATGCAAAAGGATCGGCTGTGCACGTTTGATACCAGGCCAGTGCTTCGGCTTCACATACAGAACAGCAGCGCACGAGCCCACAAAAGATTCTCTGTACATCGTCACAGCTTTTGGGTTCCGGGGTGGTCAAAGTGGGCGTTCCGTCCGTCGGATCAGCGTCGCAGGCTCCGCAAGGACAGGGTGAATTGTTCAAGACGCAATCGCGGTACGGCTGCAAGCCGGCGGTCGAGCATTCCTGGGCTTGCAGTATTCTGGGCACCAGAACTATCCATGAAAGAATGAGGTAGGGGTTTAATGGCATTTTGAAGCGGGCGATGGGAGTTTCGATGAAGTAATTGCTGTTACATCGTTTGCTGCAACAGTGAGAAATCGCCAAAATCGCATCATCATTGTCGTTGTCGTTGGTTTTGGCAGGACCGAGAAGCGACTAAGGTTACCGGGTATTACTGTGTTCACTCGTATCTGAGAGAAAGTATCCGACCGGTACTCGAAGTTGCAGTATCGAAACAGTTTCACTAACCTTATTGAGAAAAGTCGGAGACCGGTACTCGAAGATACAGCAAGGAAATAGTTTCGCCACTCGCCACTCGCCACTACTAGTAGGGAAAAGTTGGAGACCGGTACTCGGAGTTTAAAACTCTAGCCCTACTGAAATAGCAGTCTTTTGTTGCAACGTTTTGCGATGAGCGCAGCAATGAAAAAATCGTCATTTATTTGACGCTCATCGTTGCACTCGAACTCGAACGGCTCTTTTGTTTACAGCAGCAGTTCGCAAATTAAATTTCCAAACATAGCACTCCGTAGCCTCCACTTCTACTCTCTTGCGATTCGATTCGCGTCCATGCGCATTGAGCGAGTCCTTCTGTCAGTATCAGTTGTGGGGATTCTTCCTTCTCGTAGCATGACATTTACCATACGACCCATTTCTTCTCGTACAGCAACTAATTTTCGAGAACAAATATGCAAGAACCAAACGAAACAGATTTGAATAGTAATGCTACTGCAGGAGCAGCGTTGGGCGGCTCGTCGGCGCAAGTGTCGCGAGAAGAAATGCGTCGACGACGACTTGCGGCTCTAGGTCAAGCGGAAGCTTCTACAGAGCAACCCGCTTCTATTACAACTGGCTTTACCACACCACCGAGGCCTACTGCTCGCAATTCTGTCATTGACCTCTGTGACAGTGACGACGACGAGCAGCATAAGCCAGCCGCTCGTTATCCATCCAGCAGCGACGACGACAGCATTGATCTGGTGGCCGCTTTTACCGCGCAGCAAGCTCGGGATGCCTGCTCCTTGTCATCGAAACAAGACGCAGAGTCATCTTCCCATTCCTCAAAGACAGCTTTACGAAAGCGCCCGGCGGCGGCACTCGTGTCAAAACAAGGCGTCTCCATTACCAACTTTCAGATCGCCTCGTACAATCTATGGTTTCAGTCGGTTCATCCGACCGAACGAATGCAAGCCATTTCTGAAATTCTACTTCAATGCCATCAACCTGACAATCCACTCGTCATGGTCGGGTTCCAAGAAGTCATTCCACCGCTGGCTTCTGTACTATTCCCCGCTCTGGAACGACAAGGGTACACCATCTTGCGTCAACCTGTCGGGTTTGTTCACTACGGATGTGCCATGGCCATTCGAACCGACATGGTTTCCATTATCGAATCCGCCTTTCGTCCGTTCCAGCACACAAACATGGATCGCGGGACTTTGTACGCACGCGTACAACTGTCATGGTCTCGAGAAGTTCTGTTTACGACCACGCATTTGGAGTCGTGGGCGGGAGAAGAGCACCCAGGATCCGCGCAACGTCAACGACAAATTCTCGAAATGGAAGACTTTTGTGTACAGACCGTATCCAAACATCCGAGTGTGCAATGTGCGGCGATCACGGGTGACTTGAATTGGGACGATGAGCGAGCGCGAAGCGCTGGACCTGATCCCGAGATGCTGGGGCACTTGAAGAAGAAATGGACGGATGTTTGGAAACACTTGCATGGTTCAAACAAAAGGCTATTGGTTATACATACGACGCCAAGTTAAATCCAATGTTGGGCGGTAATCTACGACGGCGCTTTGACCGAATTCTGCTATACCCCGGCGATGCGTGTCATGTGCAGAGCATTGATTTTCTAGGCAAAGAAGCCTTGCCTGGTCTGTCATGGAGCAAGACCAACCCTTACAACAACTCTGTGCGATCCGTCCCCGTCGCTCCTAGTGATCATTTTGGGTTGTTAGCGCAACTCAAACTTGATGACTCAGCTTAGATCTCGGGCGACTTGTTTGTTGGTAGATCCGAAACATGGGAGTCCTTGTTGTCAGTTAATGCTTTTGGCTATGCTGCGTTAAAGTAGTGAAGTCGTTAACCGAGAGACTGACTTCGCCCTAGTGCTCATCTTGCTTGGTGTTCGTTGGTCAGCCAGCCATTGTAACTCTTCCAGTTTCGGAGATTCCTTATTCGTAATTTTGTTTTAGGTTTTTAGAAAATTAGCTTGACTCTGCTCTAGACTGTTGACTTTTGTTGCCGTGGGTTGCTGTCGACCTGATATGTAACGCTTGATTTTGAGGAGGACTGTAGGACTTTGTCTATGTCCCTAAAGGTTTTCGGTTTCGCAGCACATTGTACTTTGCATTCTATGTTGCTTTAGTTGCTGGTTGTTTTAAAGCTGCTCCAGGCTCCAGCTCGTAGTGGGTCGTGCGTCATGCAAAACGTTCAACATAAAATAAATAATTCGTAATCCGAGAGAACAACTCGACCCGTGTACATTGTGAGCGCTGCGTGCGGAGAGATGGAGAGAAGAGCGCTCCGTTGGCGAAGCACATGAAAATGAAGAAAAAATGAGAGTGATTTCGAGGTGGAGAAATAATGGGTTCTATCTTCTATCGGTTCTATAAAAGCTTGTCTTCAAACTCCGATCTCAGGAAGTCTCAAGAGAACGTTCCGTGTACATCAGGGTCTAGAGTGTCAACTGCCCCATGTACTGGTGAGTTGTGACGGAGGACCAACCACAATGACCGACACCCACGAACCAACTATTTGGCTGGTTGGCTGGCACTGTAAAACCACCAATTGCGATTTACGATCAGGATCACGATTACTCTGCAATACGCAATACGCTGCTTTGTTGGGAAGAGGTCTTAATGTCATCCTGTGATCATGTGTCAACGCGAATTATGCCCTTTCCCCTTCGTAGTCTAGTTTCTCCGACCTCGACCTCGATTGGGGAAATTAAAACCATTTCGTCAGTGACAGTGACACAAATTCATCAACCAAGCAAAACAAAACATTCACGAACATGAATGCATTTTACTTGCTCTTTTTTCTTTTCGCATAGCATCCGCTCAGGTGCTCGAACAAGTTGGAGATGTCTTCCCATTGTTTTCCGTTCGAACGGATCGTCCGATGTCAAGGGAACCGCTACGCCCTTGGGCAAATCATACGTGTTAAGTCATCCTGGAGCCACCTACATTTCATTGCGCTTTTCCAAACTCAATTTATTGACAGGTGACTCCATCGAAGTCACTGACGCGAGCGGTGGCCAAGGTTACACTCTCACTGGAAGCGGCAAAGGGAAGGGAGCCGCATTCTGGGCGCAGCACATCAAGGGCGACACCGTTGTCTTGAATACGATTATCACTAGTAAGAGCTGGAACAGAAGCAGCATCTTCACCATTGATAAATACGCTGCTGGCTTCGAGTCTTTGACCGAGACGATTTGCGGAAATGATGATAAGGTGAATGCTGCTTGCTACGCATCTTCGTTCCCGACGGAATACAGCAAATCCAAGGCTGTGGCTAGATTGTTGATTAACGGAAACAGCCTCTGCACAGGTTTTCTCGTGTCAGGATCGAACCACTTGCTGACGAATAATCACTGTATCGCAAGCGCCTCTGACGCGCTTAACACTGATTTCGAATTCATGGGCGAAGCTCCTTCGTGTGATTCGTCAAATTGGCAGCTCGCGTACCGAGGAAACATTTTTGGCGGAGCTACTCTCATCAAGACGAGTGCCGATTTGGATTACTCATTGGTGCAGATCAACTCTGGTAATCCCTCAAGCTTGTATGGATTCTTGGAACTAGACGATCAACCAGTTGCTGCTGGCGGCCAAATTTACATTCCGCAACATGCAGCGGGCAAGGCAAAGCAAATGGCAATTCTCAGTACTCAAACCGCTGATGCAGCTGACGGATTTTGTCACGTGAATGGCGTAGGAAACTCTGGATGTGGCGGCACCGCAGGTAGCAACTTGTTTTACTTTTGCGATACGGAAGGGGCAGTTCTGGATCCCCTATTGTTTCTCGAACGACGAACAGGGTCCTCGGTCTTCATAAGTGCGGCGGATGCACGGGTGGTAACCATGCCACAAGTGCCTACCTTATCAGGAACCAGATAAGCACTTCCTCCCTCCTTTGACGGCTTTGGTTCCTGCTCCAACAGCACCGATTCCGGCCCCCGTTGCCCCACCTGTTCCTGCTCCAACAGCACCGATTCCGGCCCCTGTTGCCGCACCTGTTCCTGCTCCAACAGCACCAATTCCGGCCCCTGTTGCCCCACCTGTTCCTGCTCCAACAGCACCAATTCCGGCCCCTGTTGCCCCACCTGTTCCTGCTCCAACAGCACCGATTCCGGCCCCGTTGACCCACCTGTTCCTGCTCCAACAGCACCAATTCCGGCCCCTGTTGCCCCACCTGTTCCTGCTCCAACAGCACCAATTCCGGCCCCTGTTGCCCCACCTGTTCCTGCTCCAACAGTACCAAAACCGTCCCCTGTCGCGGCACCTGTTCGTGCTCCAACGGCACCAAAACCGTCCCCTGTCGCGGCACCTGTTCGTGCTCCAACGGCACCAAAACCGTCCCCTGTCGCGGCACCTGTTCGTTCTCCAACGGCACCAAAACCGTCCCCTGTCGCGGCACCTGTTCGTTCTCCAACGGCACCAAAACCGTCCCCTGTCGCGGCACCTGTTAAAGCAACACCCACTGCTCCCGTACGCGCGCCAACGACACCAGTTTGCTTGAGGTCAAACGCGACCTGCTCATCCAATTCTGGATGTTGTAGTGGTGTCTGCAAGTTCAATCGCAGATGCAAATAGATTTCGCTATGCAGAAGGAACTTGTTGATGCTCTTCACTCATAAGAAAGGTCATGTCATGTTTTCTGAACGACCAATATACTCATATCACACCTCATAATTACTTAAAGTATACTTCATAAAATCAAGCTTTTCTTTATTTCTTCTAGCATTGAGTAATTGAGTGTTCTAGCCGCTTCCGGAGGTTGTTGTTGTGGTCGACTTGCTATTTACTATTTACCTTATTTAAATGCTTCGAAGATTTACAAGCCGATTTGATCCTAGAGCGTTCCCAGTGGCTTGCTGTCAACAATAGTGCGATTGAAGCCACCTGAAGCGCTACCGCTCCTTTGCCCATTGAAGAAGAGATACATTGTCAACAAGAAGACAGTGCGACGATAAATGCGCTCCGTGGTCTACAGATACCGTAAATCTCAATGATACCACTTTCGTATTCGACGGTCGAATGCTCACCCTCTGAATATTTCTTTATATTTCTCGCAAGCGCATCCTCATCTGGGTGTAGAAGATACTCCACTATCTCTGCATCTTCCGACTCTCAAACAATAAGACATTCCCGTTTGCACAGGCAAGAGAGCGGCTCGAGCCCCAATTCTTCGTTTATGGCTATGCCTTTGGTGTCGTGATGAGATTATTCATTCTCGTCCGTCTCCTGTCTTCAAGAACGCTAATCCGGACGGTGTTCTGAGAAGGGAAAGCATTAACGTACTGTCACCCTTGACCCGCAGAAATGGATTCCAATTACTTGAATATTCTGTTATCAACGACAACGGTTCGGCAACGCCCGCACCAAATGTTCCGCCATGCCTTTAATTTATATCCAACGATCACGATATAGGCCATGATTCCGTCCAAAACAGCGATTCGGCTCAGAGAATTTCTCTCTTTGACAAAGAAGCCTTAATCATTACAGCAATCCATTTTGAAATTGTCGGTTTGTTGCTGTGCATTTCCGAACTTTTGGCCATTTTTCATTGCGGTTCAATCATTCGTGGGAGGGGCTTGTGTCTTGTGCCACGATGATATTCACGATGACTCAAGACCAAGAAAAAAAGTCCAGTCAGTCTAAATAATAATGTTCTGCTGGGACATTTCGGTGAACTGGCTGCTCTTCCCAGTGACCCGTGACCGTGACCCCAGCGATCTTCAAAATTCCAGTCACTAGCTGACACGCAGCACGCATTTCTAAATGACCTCAGCGACCAGCGACTTCCTTCAACAGGCAAACGTACAGCGGTACAGTAAGCTATTTGCGAGGTCTGTAAGTACGTCATAGCAAGGTTTATTTTATCCTTTGTTCCTTCCTTCGGTGCGGCGCTATTGCCCCTCGAAGCATTGGGAGACTTTTGTCATACTGTCAGTACTTATTATGACCTTTGTTTATCCGAAATCCGAAATCCACTCTTTTCGTACTACGACTTCTTCTTCGGCCGTGGTCCTATAACCCCGAAATCCGAAACGCCATCGAGTTCACAAAGATTGGGGACAAGACAACAATATTATTTTTTACACATGCCATCCCCTTCAATTTTACAAATGAATGCCTTGTATTTAATCTCCCTTTTCTGTGGTATAGCGTCAGCCCAAGTTCTAGAAACGATCGGAGATGTCTTCCCCGTTCAGTTCCGTTCGAATGGGGTTTCCGATATCAGAGGGACAGAGACGCCTCTTGGTACTTCATACAAATTAAGTCATCCTGGAGCCACGTACATTGCAATACACTTTGCCGAGCTTAATTTACTAGAGGGCGATACCATTGAAGTGAGTGATGTAAACGGCGGTCAAGCTTATACACTCGTTGGAAGTGGCAAAGGGCAAGGGTCTGCGTTTTGGTCGCAGCACATCAAGGGCGAAGCGATTGTTCTGAATACAATTGTAGCGAACAAGAGCGCGGATAGAAGTAGTATCTTTGCTGTTGACAAATACGCTGCCGGATACGAGGCCTTGACTGAGACGATTTGCGGATCAGATGACAAGGCAAATGCAGTGTGTTACGCGTCATCATTCCCAACCGAGTACAGTAAATCCAAGGCAGTGGCTAGGTTGTTGGTCAACGGAGTCACCCTTGTTCAGGCTTTCTTGTGTCCGGATCCAACCATTTGCTGACAAGCAATAACTGTATTAAGAATGCCGCCGACGCGCTTAATACTGATTACGAATTCATGAGCGAGGCTCCTTTGTGCAATTTGACGAATTCGCAGAACTCGCACAAGGGGACTATTTTCGGTGGGGCCACCTTCATCAAGACTAACACCGATCTGGATTATACGTTGGTTCAAATTAACAATGGGAACCCAGCGAACGTCTTCGGATTCTTGGAGCTAGATGATCAACCGGCTGTTGCTGGTGCTCAAATCTACATTCCACAACACCCAAATGGCAAGGCGAAACAGCTGGCGATGTTTAGTACCCATACTGCTGATGCGAGCGATGGCTTTTGTCACATCAACAAGGTTGGAAATATGGGTTGCGGAGGAGTGTAGGCAATAATCTGTTTTATTTTTGCGACACGGAAGGGGCAGTGCTGGATCCCCTGTTCTCGCAAGGTCGACAAATAAGGTCGTAGGTCTTCACAAATGTGGGGGTGCGCGAATGGCAATCATGCTACTAGCTCACACCTCATTTGGAACGAAGTAAGCACCCTCCTTTCCCCGCTGGCTCCGTCCAACCCTGCACCCACCACAGCGCCCGTCCAAGCCCCGACATCGGTTGAATCGCCAGCACCAACACCGATTGCATCACCAACAGCACCGACAGGTGAAGCCCCATTCGCCACACCGACGCCTCCTGTTCGTACTCCAGTCTCGAGCCCTGTGAAGCCTGTTTGTTTAATCTCAAAACACGTTGCACCAGCGGCTCTAGATGTTGTAGTGGCGTTTGCAGGATCAACCGCAGATGTAGATAGCCCTTCTGTTTCTCGGACGTACGAGTACTGGCAATGATAACCGTAATATTCATAGCTTTCCCTCATAACTCAAAGACCATGTTGACACGAAAATAAAGCGTTTTGTAGCGTCGCCCGCATCTCTTGGATTATAGATGAAACTATAATGACCTTGCAGTCAGTGTGGTATCAGTGGCAGGACATCTGCTGACGTTATACGATTGACCTGCTTTCTTCGTCCGTAGAAATACAATAGGCGACAATAGAAGTGCGCCGTTCGAACAGCTTACTTATTCTCTACAGAGAGCCTGCGACGGTGGTATACCCCTGACAAAATGAATCCGCCTAGTCACTTGTCAAGTCACCCCCAACATTTCAGGCTAGCGACACCACTGTTCATGAAAATTCAACAAGTCGCCCATCAGCCATCAGCGATCCCATAAAACGTGAAAATCTCATTTATAGCTTCTCTACGATCGTAGAGAAGACTGCTCAATATCGGCTGTCATGCGCGTCGCCATCCGTCTTGCTTCGTCGATATTTGCTGGAAGCACCTTGCGACAGGGCGTCCTTGCGGGAGCCCAAAGGTAAAGTAAAATGATTCGACACGCGGGCGCTTACTTTTCGGGTTCCGTCACCCAAGCTTCGACTTCCACCATAATGAGCGGCATATTTTCGTGATTTGAAACATAATCACCTAGAAAGCCCCATCTGGTTTGGTGTACAAGATTCTTGAATTGAACACCAACAAATCACCAACATCTACAGGCGCATCGAAACTAATGTCGTCCACTTCAAAAAATTGGGTCGCTTCCTCCAAACAAGTATGCATTCGCATACGCGAGTTCAAATGCACGGCGCATCAAGAAGCCACCGAAAATACGGTTGTGAAGATTCCTAACTTGGGGTTGCGCTGTCATGGCGTTTTGCATGGACGAACGGTTCATCAGAATCGAGTGAGGATCAGCCAAGGACGGCATACGCAACAGAGGCCCTGCTTCTTGTAATAGAGAAGCCGCCAACTGATCGACTTTGAGTGAATCTTCTGAGAGAGGCTGTCCCACTTGTAATCGATTCTTTCGTCGAATGCGCTTTGCTTGTGCCTTTAATGCACCCAGCTCAAACTGTGCCCGCTCTTCATTTGTTACAGGAAGCAATGCTGGCATCGCGACTGGCTTTTTTGGATTGTGGATCCAAAGTAACAAATGTAAAGTAGGCTTCCAACCATTCTTCTTTTGTATCCACTTCCGAACATTGCATTCGAATCTCCATACTGCTTTTGCCAACCCAAGTCACTTTTCCCGACAAACTGAGATCTTCCTTGACCGACGCACGATTTCGAGTACGGATGCGATCTACAGCGGCCGTTACAATGAGAGGATTACCAAACACATGATTGAATGCAATATTTCCCGCTAGTGCATCGAGATCTTCCATGATCTAGAAACGATATGTTTGTGAGATAAGAATGACACAGCACCCTCTGTAATTAATACCGATACGCACCTTTCCTATTCTCATTTCGCCCCACGGGTTTTGATACGCTTCCCGAAGAATAAGATCGTTCGAAAATGGATACATGATTTCCGTCGCCGATTCGGAAGGGTTCCGGCCTCGCAGTTCCTCTACCTCGGCACGTCCTTCCTGTAGAACGGCCGCCGCTGCTCGGCTGACATCCGTACTACTGGTCGACCCGGTGTCACTGATACTTAATCGTTGCTTCGCTTCTTGACGTGCCGCCCATAATTTGGCGACAATGGGGTTTTGAACTGCGCTTCCAGAGGATTTCGGTTGTTTTGGACGAGAAGAAGCGAAGGTGCCGATGCGGGAAACTACTCTTGCATTTCTTATCATTTCCCGTGACTGGAGACGCTTTTGAACAATGTTGAAGCACGAAACTGATTCATTTTGCAAAGGCTTGCCAAGATATAGTGATAATATGAATGTTAAGCAGTTTGATGGCTATTATTGCTGTTGTTGTTCGAGCACTTTAGTTTGTGATCGTTGACGATCACAACAATACCAGTAACATCAAAAGAATAAGATCCAAAACGAGCGTGAGAACGCCAGACAGGCGCTTTTGCTGCTGAAAAATCGTCGTGATAACTACTAGTACGCGTACAGGTTTTCTGTAACTTATTGTTTTTCCGCTTTGAAAACTCTCGTGCGAATTTCTTGCGTACAGATTTTCTATACCTTGTTTTTGACGCGTTGAAAACGTTCGCCTCTATCCTTAACCTTTTAAAGGACGGGTCATCCAACTTTTCCGCCTCACGTTTGAGGAGGCGCAAGCAACCGCAAAAAAGGCGTGGTGTTTTTGTTTTGTCAAAACAATAACCCACACCACAAACATCAACGACTCAAAACAAACAGCTTTTTTTACAACTTATAGTTCGTCTTCTCTGTAACACAAACGGAGAGCTCTGGCGCACACGAGCAATGGAAAAGGGACAGACGAAGAGAGTTACAATCATCTATTGACAAAGACGAACGAATAATGGCGAAACGAACACGCCGAAAAAAGAACCAAAAGGACGACAGGAATGAAGATGCTCAAGATGATGAAATCATGCATCCGCAGACTTCCACCAGTCCTGCTATTGAAGGCTGTGAACTAAATACACCGACAAATATCGAGATTCCCAAAACGTTTCTCGCATGCGCCTCGAGGCAGTTTTTTATCCAAAGTTCGAAAACGAGCAACAGGAAGATCAGCGCATCCGAGAACAAATGAAGGAACGCGTAATCAAGGGCGAAGGGTATCTCGAAGCCTCGATTAAACATTCGGGGAGCTTGATCTTGTGGTCGGGTGGTGAACGCTTTTATAGCAAAAACTCGACCAGCAATATGTTTACTGCATGTGCTGAAATCTTATTGCGACAACACTTTGTGCGCGCGTACTGGAACGACCACAAGGATGGCGAAAGCATGTTTCGTGAATGCACTGACTATGTGGAAAACATCGAATCACTTTGGCGTTTGAGGTTGTTACGTCTTTCCTGGGTGATCACGGTGATCGACCGAACAGAGATTTCTTGATACTGACAGCAGTCGCTGTCAAATCAGCGTCGCCCTATTTCATGCCGACGCTGGAACTCGTCGAGCTTGCGCAAAGTTTCGATTACCGCACAATGATGCGTGGGTATTTTCGACTCCGAAAGCTGTGGAGAGTCTGTTCAGTATATACGACAACAGCCGTGAGACCGGTCTAGCGTCCACGATCAATCCAGCCTTGTCAAGTGCGGCTGATGTTCACGTCTCAAGCATGTATCCGCATGAGGTGTTTCAGGGTGATATCATGGAAGGTATTGTCATCCGTTACGTGCCATCAAAGAACAACTTGGTTGCTACGCTCGACCGTATGAAGGAACTTTCCAAAACGTCCGTTGAGATTTTGGAAACCATTGTTCCTCCGTCGTTGAGTGCGTGTCCCGATCTCGTGGCTCAAAGAGAGACAATGCTCTTCGAAACCTTGGACTCGCATGTGACCTCCGAAAGCTCTACGACGAAAAGAAGTCATCTGACGAAGCAGTGTTATATGATGAAGTGACTCGATTATTAGAAGAAGGTGAAGTCAACCGAAAAACATCACGAGTAGACCAATTTGAGAGCAGTTATATTACAGGAATTGCCGAAACGCTGAAGGAATCCTCTGATCTAGAAACCAAGCGAATCGCGGGCGCAATCTCACTTTTGGCTTCATTGAAAGACCGCGTTCAGTACGTTTTGTTTCAGGAGAAAACAGCGGAGCAGATTCGCTGGTTAGTATTTGTACACGTGCTATTTGATCGGACCTTTCCGAAGTATCACAAACATAATGAGGAGTCTCGCAACATGGAGCTCTTTCGAGGGTTCTCCATTGAGCTCATTGAACAAGCAAGCGAAGAGGAGCATTCCGATATCCCAGTCGTTTCACCCAGCTCGATTCACAAGGAAGAACCCCTCATGCTCAAAATGAAGCTCCTGCCATATATGATTCGTACCTTTTGTTGCCGAAACGGTCTTCCGACAATCAAATCTAGCGGTGCATCTGGCTTTTCCAGTTATTGCCAAAATCTACTTTCCAAATGGGGTATTTCGCGACAAGCCAGAGAAACGTGGCAGCCATTTCTCGATGCGTGGGGTAGATATGTCAGCTCTGTGCTTACGGGTCGTCCTCTGATTCTGTCTAACAAGGCGTCCACCTACGACGAGGTGCAACCACAAGGTCCACTTGACGATCGAAATTACTTGGAACATATTTTCTACTTCACAAAGGTCTACCATGCTGGTCTTTTTACGGAATTGGCTAGCGCGTGCGATGGTTCGGAATCGTTTCGAGGGTTGTTCGTTGTTGTCGGTCCAGACGCGGCTTCGGCCTCTATTGTTGCAGATTTCATGGCTCATCAGTTGCATGACGCGAAACGCCTGAACGTTGAAGCTAAATTGGATAAAGCCTTTATGGAGCGCTCATTGATGCGCGGTGGAGGTCACGTTGTGAGCGTGGGTTTACTTGACAACGACGGTGGCACCAGAAAATTCGAGGATTGCTCCAAGAGTTTAAAGATGTCATAACGGTGCTCCTGTTTGATTTGGTAGGCAATACAACGATCTTGAAAGACCGGAAAGCGAACGGACTTGTGAAATCTTGGCAAAAAACTGATTGCGGTAAAATTTTCTCGCTGTCAGCAGAGTCGCTGTTTCGAGCAGATGGATCGCTGGAAGCCGATGACAATTTCAATCAATGGTCAAAGAATGCTCATTTGACAAAGCTTATGAGAGACCGGGTCTCCTGGTATTTTTCCCACAAATCCCTGGCTGCGGCAAGTCGAGTATGACGAGTGACGAAGAACACATACGTGCAGTGATACAATGCAACAGCGTGGACGGAAAGTCAAGAAGGGTGTTAGTGATGGCAGGCGATCAAATCAAAGAGAAGTACTGGTCGAAAGTAAAACACATCAGATTGAAGGACACGTCATCAGTGATACTAGCGGACAAGAACGCTCCTACGGCGGCGTGGGGACTGATTGGGCAGGTTTGTGAGTTCACACAGGCGGTTGCGGTTCCTGTTTTACCTAACGATGCTCTGCAAACAACTGATATTGTCGGAACTCGTTCCTTTAATGGCAAAAACGAAGACCGAGAACATGTCTATCCATATTCGCTCGCTTATCTCGCAGTATGTTTGGCACGAGTTCTTGAACGACCCCAAGGGCCCATGCCGGAAAGCTAGATCGAGGTACGAAACGCGCTTGCATAGTCGTGTTGCAGTTCTATAGCCTGTACCGCCACATTACCGCGGAGCAGTTTGAGGCCGAGATACAATCTCGCGTCATCAAGGAAGGAGCATCGCTTTCGAAATCGCCTATCCGTATTCCATTTTTCAAATCAGACGCTCTGTTTCAAGGCCTCCCAAATGACCTGCATGAAGTCCTAGTCGATGGGCTTCAACTACTGGTAAGGAAATTGCCGATGCTTTGATTCAGTTATCTCGTTCATGTAATCTAACCCCTACTTTCTAGTATGGAAACGAGGTGGATAGAAAGAAGGTGCAGGTGAGTCGAAAAGGAAGCTACATAAATTTGTGCTATGGCTTTCTCTATCATTCTAACACTTTAGTTTCAGTTTGCCAACGAAGAAGACAAACAGCACGCAAAGCGAATCGAAAATGAGACTCTTGACGAGCTGGAAGGACGACTCCGGGCAGCTATATCACGCCACCGCAACTATCTCCTTGCTCTCACAATCGGCGAACAAACAGCGAAAGACAGATTCATCTCTGAGTTACAGGAGAAGGTCGCAGCGTGCAACGAGATGTTAATATACGATGCGACAGAAAAATAAAGTTCATCAAGCTGGCGTCACTGGATGTGGATCGAGAAAGTTTGATACAATTATTGAAACCGCTTCAGGAAAAACTGGAGTTGACGGATTTCTTCGCTACTATTCTAGGCAGCCGCGAGATAGAGGAGTGTTTGATGGCCTGGATCGCAAGATCGTGGCAAAGCCCCACGTAACGCTGGCTCACTTCAACGGATCGTCCCAAGCTGATATTCGCGAGAAATTTGACCACTTACGAGGACTGCAAGTGTCCTTGTCCGTCGTTGCTTTATACTGGAGCGCCGACAACGCGGCTCTTGAAGTAAAGTGGAAGGCACGACAACGTGCGGTAAGGAGTTGCCATCTTCGCAAAATGCCTTTACTCACATAACAGTCTGGGTTCACGATAATAGCTCAGCTTTCAAATCCAATCAGCTTCCGACGCTAGTGGAGAGTCAACAGGCATCTAAGTTCGAATTATCGACGCCTCTTTCTCTGGTCGGAACCGTTTCGTTGTGGCACGCGTAAGCTGTAAATTAACGACTTTCTTTCCCTAATAATAGTGTTTTGAGACGATTAATTGCATTCACCTGAAGCGTCCATGAACCAAGAATGCAGGCTTAACGTCCCAAGCTCATCTTTAGGTCGCTTGCTAGAAATAACGAGACTGCTGCCGCTTTGAACGCAGCTCGATAGGACGTCCTTTCTGTACCTAGCAATTCCACTATCCTCAGGATCGTGATGACGCCATGGACTCTCCGCTTGCGTGGTTCATTCCATGGTCAATTGCATGCTGCGTAAGCATCATTCGATATGATCTGTGTCAGATGTCATGTGTGTTGCACTTGAATTCTCTCGCGTGATCGTGAATGTCATCGGCCAATCGGCGAAAAGTGGAAAGGTGAAGGGACGAAGAATGACGCAAACCCATTGGGCCGCTGTCCGTTGTCAGTAGAAGACGTGAGGCCACATCGGACACACACCACACACTGCTCTACTCTCTACTCTGCAATCTGCAACAGATTACGACTACAAAAACACTAAACCTTATCCGCGATTGGAATTCGGAATAGCCGGACTACGGAATGCGAACGAATAATGACTATGACCACGAATAGAGTTTTCAACGTTCAACTTGCACGATGACCATGACCGCACGAATGCACGAATGGGAATGGTGAGTGGTGAGTGGTAAAGAGTACTGGTAAGGTTATCATTCGCGAACTTTCTTTCTTGTCCGAAAGACCTTGCCGACTGTCACAGGTCATACAAAAGAGCGAAGCCCAACCAGCAACAAGCGCTGATCGAGCAAAACAAACAAAGTCGTGAGCATTCAAACTCATAAAATACATTGAGCATCAAAACAAACTCAAAAACATGAAAGCGCTATATTTGATCTTCTTTCTCTTTAGCATAGCATCCGCTCAGGTGCTCGAACAAGTTGGAGATGTCTTCCCATTCAGTTCCGTTCGAACGGCGTTTCCGACATCACACCGACGTCCACCCCTTTCGGTAAAACATACGTCTTGAACCATCCTGGAGCCACGTACATTGCGTTGCACTTTTCAAAGCTTAATTTATTGAAAGGCGACTCCATCGAAGTCACTGACGCGACCGGCGGCCAAGGCTACACTCTCACTGGAAGCGGCAAAGGAAACGGATCGGCTTTTGGTCGCAGCACATCAAGGGCGACACCATTGTCCTCAACACGATTATTACGAGCAGAAGCTGGCTAAGAAAGAGCGTCTTTTCTATCGATCAGTATGCTGCGGGCTTCGAGTCTTTGACTGAGACTATTTGTGGGGCTGATAACAAGGAGAATGCAATGTGTTATGCGTCGTCTTTCCCAACACAGTACTCCAAGTCGAAGGCAGTGGCGAGATTGCTGATCAACGGAAGTAGTCTCTGCACAGGTTTTCTCGTATCAGGATCGAACCATTTCATCACAAACAATCATTGCATTGGGAGGGCTTCGGATGCGCTGAACACAGACTTTGAGTTCATGAGCGAAGCGCCTTCCTGTGGCTCTTCGAATTCACAGCTTGCCTACAAGGGACAGATTTTTGCCGGAGCCACTTTCATCAAGACCAGCTCCAGTTTAGATTATACTTTGGTTCAGATCAATGGAGATCCAGCAGGCTTATACGGATACCTGGAACTAGAGAGCAAGCAAGCTGCTATTGGCGGTCAAATCTATATTCCACAACACCCAGGTGGCAAGGCCAAGCAGTTGGCGATTTATAGCTCTCAATCAGCTGATGCAAGTGATGGTTTCTGTCATATTAACAATATTGGCAATATCGGTTGTGGTGGAGTTACCAACGTGTTTTATCTTTGCGATACGGAAGGAGGCAGTTCTGGCTCCCCATCATCTCGTCGTCGACGAACAAAGTTGTGGGACTTCATAAGTGTGGAGGCTGTTCGTCGGGTAATCATGGAACGAGTGCCCACCTTATCTACAACCAGGTAGCTTCATTGCTTCCGGCTCCACCAGCACCTACACCTACACCTGTCGCAGCACCGGTCGCGTCGCCACCAGTTAGTGCTCCTGTACAGTCACCGACAGCACCGACTACTGCTGAGTCACCACCAGCTCCTGTGCCAGCCCTGTTCCGGCTCCGGTACCAGCCCAGCCTGTGTGTCTGGCTTCACGGGCACGATGCTCTTCTGGTTCAAGATGCTGCAGTGGATTTTGCCGCTCGAACAGAAGATGCAGATAATTCTCTTTCTTTCAAATGGCGCTTTGTGAGCCATACATATTCATAATCAACTATTATCATTCTCTTTCCAGTCGCTGTCGTAGATACATTTCTACCGTCCCGATGCTTGCTGCTAAAAGTAAAGTTCGATGTTTGCGATCACTGCAATGGCGGCGATGCTGCAGTAATTATTCCTCGGCTCCTTTATTTGGGGCTCAAGAGTGCCGCTTTACAATCTCAGCTGCGACGGCAGGACTGATGGAGTCAAAAAAAAGATGATTGGTCGAGCTTTCAACTATGAATTCAAATTATCATTATCATGCATCTACCGTCTCCGTCTCCTGATGCACTTCGTTCGTGACATAGCGTGCTCCTTTGCACGTTAGTCGTAAGGCCATTGGTTACCTTACGCTTCGACATAAAACAAGCTCCACTGATTCCAACAGTACGCTCTGTAATAGCTCACAATCCTGCAAAAACTTTTCAGGACTAGAAACCGTAGTCGATTATTCCTATTCGTAGAGCTGGCTGTATCTTCTGCCCTTGTTTGCAAGTCCAAGGTCAAGGTAAGGTATTTTGTCTTGATCTGTTTGCTTGTTGCGTTGCCAATATAAACGAAAACATTTCATCAAGACGAGTGTCGATTTGGATTACTCATTGGTACAGATCAACTCTGGTAATCCCTCAAGCATTCTTGGAACTAGATGATCAACCAGCTGGTGACAAAGCTAAACAAATGGCGATCTTCAGTTCTCAAAGTGCCGATGCCATTGACGGTTTCTGCCGCGTGAATGGCGTAGGAAACTCTGGATGTGGCGGCACCGCAAGTAACAACTTGTTTTACTTTTGCGATACGGAAGGGGCAGTTCTGGATCCCCTATTGTTTCTCGAACGACGAACAGGGTCCTCGGTCTTCATAAGTGCGGCGGATGCACGAGTGGCAATTATGCCACGAGTGCCTACCTTATCAGAAGCCAGATCAGCTCGTTCCTTCCTCCATTGGCTGCATCCGGTCCTGTCTCTGCGCCCGTCGCCTCTCAGCGCCTATTCAGACAACCTTGTGGCATCACCTGCCTATTCAGACAACACTTGTGGCATCACCTGTTCAGGCACCTGTAAAAAAAAAAGATGCCAAAGCTCAACAATTTGCTCGGCGATTGGCGGTTGGCGATGCTCTAGTAACCTTACAGTAGTAAACCTTGCAATGATACGAAC